>APFE030900697.1:52019-74471 GCA_000404065.3 Pinus taeda | reverse complement strand
TGTGTGTGTGTGTGTGTGTGTGTGTGTGTGTGTGTGTGTGTGTGTGTGTGTGTGTGTGTGTGTGTGTGTAAGTACATTTACACATGAAAATCAATGGATGTAATTTCTCATTAATCAATGCAATGAACCAACCGGTGATAGGACTACCACATTCCACCTGACCATGGATTGGCTGAGCCAAACCTCTCTTCATCCAATCATCCCCGCTCCATATTCCAAACATGAATGTGGGACTCATAGAACCCATCAACAACAACAATCAATGTGGATGCCACCAGAGTTCTCTGCCTACACTATAAGGAATTTGAATGCCTCCTAGTCTCTCAAGCTTTATCATGCATCTGCAGTCTGATCCACGGATCACTAGGCCCTACACTAGGAAATACTCTCCAAGATTTATGATGCGTTCCATCCTAGAATCACTAGGCCCAACAGAGAGAAAATCCACCTCTTGGCTTTACCGTATATCTTGCCATTCACTAACAAGGATTCCTAGGCCCACTGAGGCACACAATCTGGCTTTACCACAACCCACAGTCTAGTTCAGGGGCTACTAGGCTAGTGGCTTCATGCATCCTCAATCCAGTTCAGGGACCACTACCACCATGTGTTTGTCAATTCAGAGATCCACCCCACTTGGCTTCGAATCCAATCCGGTCATCCCACACAAACCTTATGAGAGAACCCATCTCATCAAATTTATCAAGAAACAACAAGGCTAGGCTGAAAACACTAACATACTTGGAAAAACCCATGGCGGGGTAGAAAAGAAACACATACAATCCAATGCATGCCAAATATAGCAAGGAAAATAGACATGCAAGTCGATATCTGCAATGAAGCCCATTGTAGCTGCTTGATCCTGCCTTTCCTTGCTTGATCTTTGCTTCCTATTTCTTTATTTTCCTTTCTTGCTCCAATGCCAAAATGCTCCAAGAAAACTCTAAGTATCCAAGAGTATGAGAGAGAGAGAATAATGAAAGAACTCTAAATCTAACTTTCACAAAATGTTACCAACTGATCCTCAGAAACCCTTTTATGAACGAGGCCTCTATTTTCTTTATTTTCCATTATTTTCCTTCAGTTTCCTCCTCAGATGAAACATGTGACCTTTCACTTCTTTTTGCTCCTAATTAACAATATTTTCATAAATAATTGTGCCAAAAATTCTATTTTTCCTTTCCAAAGACTTAGCCATTGCCTTTTCCAAAATCCTTAGCCATAAACAACCAAATGAACACCCCCTGGGACGTCTTTCCCAACATTCAACTTGGAATAAGTGTCCCATTCATCTGTGGTTATTGTTTTTAACTTTATTACATGGAATTTTCACCAAGGTTGTTAGAGAACCCTTTCCCTTTGGGGACACTGTCCTCGATGTTCAATCACACATATACCTCAACAACCTGCTAAAGAAGGCATATTTCTTATGGATCTTTATAACATAGCTCGATGCATTATTTACAATGAAAGATCTCCTCAAGAGAAGAACATCATGACAACATACTACATAGTGGAGGCTAATAATATAGCTCATTATAGTATTTACAATCATACACAGGTGTACATATATCAACATCATCAAAGTTATAAATACCAAAACATATGCAAAATCATATACCAAAACATATATCAAACATATACTAACATCATATCTAGGCACATAACAAAACATCATATACCATATATCAACCATCATAAAGCATATATCGATCACCATAAATCATATATTAAACCGACATAAAGAAAATACTAAAATGCCATGAAACATATACCAAGCCATCATCAGAAAATACTAAACCACCATAAAGAAACTATGAAACCACCTTAAGAAAATACCAAACCACCAAATCAAAGTTGCTTTGCCTCAACTAGAAAATAAGGAAGGATACATGGCCCGTATCTGATCTATCATCTCCCATGTAGCTTCATCGAGCCCAAAGTGCTTCCACTGCACTTTTACTTGCTCAATTGCTCAGTTCCAGAGCATGAGCACCTTTTTCTGCAATATACACTAAGGCTCTGACTCAAATTCTCCATCTGATTGCACCTGTAATAAAGACCAGTCAAGCACATGATCAGTGTCCTTAACATACTTCTTAAGAAAATATACATGGAAAACATCGTGGAATTTCAATGTCGGAGGTAGTGAAAGTCAATAGGCTACTGGCCAAATCCTCTCAATGATACTGAAGGGTCCACAAAATCGTGGTGCCACCATGGCACATGAGCCAATCTACAAGGATATCTTCTTCGGTTTTGATGCGAAAGTACATCTATTCCCCAACCTAGAACTCCTTGAACAACCTGTTCCTGTATGCATAACTCTTCTACCTATCCTATGCTGCCTTGCGATTCTTCTTGATCACCTGCATCTCATGTTCCATGTCTGCAAAAATATCTAGTCAAATCAATACTCTACTAACCGGATCACTCCAACTAATGGGAGTGTTACAACTCCTCCCATACAATGCCTCAAAAGGGCTCATCCTCAATGACTCCTAATAACCATTTTTGTATGCAAACTCGACCAAATGGAGATACTCTCCCCCCTTCCTCTGCTAATGCATCACATACATATTCAACATGTCCTCTAATATCTTGTTGACCCTCTCTTCCTATCCATCTGTCCATGGATGATAAGTTGTCCTGAAGGCCAACTCGGTGCTCAAACCTACAAATAACTCATTCCAAAACTTGGAAGTGAACTTTGCATCCATATTTGACACAATATTATTTGGGACACCATGTAGTCTAACCACGTCTCAGATGAATACCTGTGCCACATCACTAGCTGAGAATGTAGACTTCACCGGAACAAAGTGTGCAACCTTTGTTAACTTGTCCACAGTAACCATGATGGAATCATGTTGCTTCACTATCTTCTGTAACCTTGTGACAAAATCCATCGAAATGACCTCCGATTTCCACTCAGGAATAAAGATCAGTTATAGTATTCAACCTAGATGTTTGCACTCTGATTTCACTTGCTGATAGACGAATCAGCTAGCCACAAACTCTGCTACATCCCTCTTCAGATTCAGCCAATAGTAATATCTCTTCACCATGTCACTATCTTCTAATAACTTGGGTGACCCGAATAAGGTTTCATGTGAAATTCCCTCAATATCACCTTCTTGAGCTTATTGTTATCCAGTACATATATCCTGTCTTGGAACTTGACCAATCGCTTTGTTGTAATACAATAGTCCATGCCCTGTGCACCGACACTTGCACCTATACCTGAACCTGTGCCTGTACTTTTACTGCCACCTATACCTGTACCACTACATGTACATGTACCTATACATGTACCATGACTTGTACCTATACCTATGCTATCACCCTGTGCACAATCTCCATGTACTTGACATCCTGCTAGCCTGCCTGCAAGATCTTATGTTGTAAGCCTATCTAATAGGATATCATAGCTGCCAAGTGTTGTTGTTGTACTCGTCTGCTGAGAGCATCTACCACCCTATTCTCTTTACCCTTTATGTACCTAATCTCTAAGTCAAACTCATTGATTGTGACCAACCATCTAGCCTGCCTGGCATTGAGATTCAGCTGGTCAAACAAATACCTCAACCCAATGTGATCATTCATAAGCACAAACTACCTGCCAATAAGATAGTGCCTCCACATCTTCAATGCATGTATAATCATTGCTAACTCAAGATCATGTGTCCAGTAGTTCTGCTCTTTCTTGTTTAATTTTTGGGACTCATAACATACGACCTGTCCATCATGCATAATGACTCCACCACGCCCTCTCTTGCAAGAATTTGTTCATACCACAAACTCTTTGTCTGGATTTGCAATCTATAACATTGGTGCATGCGTCAGCAACTTCTTGAGCTGCTCAAAGCTAGTCTCACACTCTTCGGTCCATTCGAACTTCTTACCTTCCCTATATAATGATGTGATAGGATAAGCAATCTATGAGAAGTTCCTAATGAACCTCCTATAATAGCCTGCCAGACCCATGAAAGATCTCACCTCATCCAGACTCTTAGGAGCTACCCACTCCATGATTGCCCTTATCTTCTCTGGATCTACTGCAATGCCCTCCTCAGAGACAACATGTCCCAAGTAGTGTGCCTCAATCTAAAAGAAACTCATGCAACTCATGAACTCAAGTACCTAGTCCTGAATGCAGTCTTATATATGTCCTCCTCTTTGATGCATACCTGATGGTATCTAGATCTCAAGTCAATCTTCGAGAACACTTCTTCTCCCTTCAGCTGATTGAACAAGTCATCAATCCTCGGCAAAGGATATTTTTTATTTATAGTCACTTTGTTGAACTGCATGTAATCAATGCATAATCTGAGGGTACCATCTTTCTTCCTCACAAACAAGACCGGTATGCCCCAAGGTGATACACTTGGCCTAATGTATCCCTTGTCCAACATTTCCTTCACCTGTAACTTTAACTCAACCAACTCAGGTGTGCTCATCGTGTAAGGTGATTTCGATGTTGGAGCTTCCCCTAACACTAACTCAATCGAACATTCTACCTCCCTGTGAGGTGGCAACTGTGTAATGTCCTTAGAAATTACATCCCCAAACGATTGCAACACTGGGTACCTATTCAACATATCTACATCCTCAACCTCCTTACTCTTATCACTAGAAATTGTAATACAAATAGCTTACACCGTTTCATGCGGCTACGCTTTACTTGCATAATTGTCACCATCCTAACTGATGTGGCCTTCTTCTTACCCTACAAGATTCTTGTTTCTCCATTGTCATCAACACACTCAATAGCTTTGTCATAGCAATCAACCTTGGTTCTATGTAGATACTACCAATCCATGCCCAATAACATAATGTATGAACCCAACGGTAATACATTCAAATGTGATGTTGTAGGCATACCATTTAAATAAAATGTGCAACCTCTTAACCAATGATGAACTCACTTCTTTGTATCTATATCCAACTGCGCTAACCAAGAATTTGCATACAATTCCTTACTCAAACCACACTTATCCACCAAGTCAGGACTAACATAGCTATAATTGGATCTAGGTTCAATAAAAAAGAAATAACTTGATCACAAAGCTTACTGTCCATCTCAATGATAGATTCCTGGAGTTCTTCCTGCCCGTTATCCATTGCTTCATAGATACATGGAATACTCTAACCAACATCCCCAATAGTCTATGCCTAATATGCATTGTATAACTTAGGCCTTCCACCCTAATGTTGCAGACAATATCTCATAAGTTTCTCCTCACCACATGTCCAACACTCCAATCGACCAATGCCCTCACCTCTATGTTGATGCTGCTACTGTGGCCAATGTCCCTATCTAGCTACATTAAATCTCTTTTGTGGTGCCACATTTTCTTTCCCATCTGCATGTTGAGGCCTTTTCCTCTTAGGCTACTATTTACCTCTACCTTTGTCTTTTCCTTTCCGTCCATGTTGAGATTCATTATTACACTTTGATTGGTCATAACAATGCTTCAGTTTCCAAGTGACTTCCTCAAGTGACTGAGGCTCATCATACTCAATCTGATCTTTAAATGCTAATGTAAAACCACTGACAAAGCTATTAACTTTAGCATTCTCATTAGTAAGATATGGTACATACCTCAATAAATCAAGAAACTTGGTTGTATACCCTTTGTCTGTCATTGACCCCATCTTTAACTCATAGAATTCTTTAGCCTTGCTATCATAGTACCTTCCTAACAAGTACTTCTTCCTAAAAAGGGTATTGAATTCCCACCAACTCAAGTCATAGGTTTTGATGTCTCTAACCCACTTGAAATCTTCCCACCAGATGTCTGCTTTACCTTTCAAGCTAAAGATAACTATCTAGGTCTTCATGTTATCTTTGTACTCATGCAACTTAAATAATTTTTTCATGCCAAGTATCCAAGCCTCTACATCTTCTAGCTTCTTCACATCTCCATTAAAATTAGGTGGTTTTGATTTCTTGAATTCATCCGATAAGTATCCCTTATCATTCCTCCTGTAAGGATGATAGCGACAATGATCATGATGTCTATCAAAACCAAAACTTGAATAAATCCTGTACTCATTGTCCCTCCTTTCTAGAGTATCCAACAACCTACCACTCTCACTATATCAGATCTATCTCACTTGTGTCTACCAGGAGATCTACTACCATATGCCCCATTAGTTGTATCCTCTTTTCCATGGATGATATAACGTGGCCATTGTCGCTACAAGTCTGACAAACTCTAAAGAAGTATAGCATTAACCTCTACTTTCTTCTCTTGTGCCTGTATGGTCTGATCATTATCTTCCTTAAAATCCTTATCTCTTCCTTCAAGCTTCTCAGTGTATCAGCCAAATCAGAAGTATGCCCCACACCACACTGCTCATCTGATGCATAGGGAGATTCTACGTAGTCTACAACCTTTTTATCCATTTGATCTCTTTCATTTTGTAATGCATAATATGTCAAACAAACCAAATCACAATAAACCAATGTACCTTAGTATAGCTTGGGGAGGACACCTTGTCTGCAAGATCACCAAATTAGTGTGAAAAATGTATAAAAGAATCATAACAGCATATAAACACACACAAATAAATGTATCAACACATAAACATCACTCTAAATAGGACACGATCATCAATGCAAGGCCATATCAACAATGCATGCTATGACATCATGCATGACAACGACCATTACTCCATTGTACGCATTTCCACATGCAACTGACAATATGCATAAGCAATGCCTAACCAACTACAAATATGCATAATCACATGTAGTCGAACGTGATCAGTTAGTTCTTGTAATCAACCTACAAGACTGATACATGTAATTAAAATATTCAAAATGTAACCTAACATACAAATATGTAAGTAGACAACATAAACTCAACATGTAAGCGACAAATAACCATATACAGTCAGTCACATACTCATGTCAATTACTCTTCATGAAATCAACATCAAATTCTCCATGATAACCATACTACAACCCTAATCCATCATCTAGCAAATGCAACAAGTATATAAGTGTAAGAGACACACATGCAACTAACATGCATGCATGACTAACACATTCAACCCATTTAGTCCAAGAGTTGAACAATGCTCTAATACCACTTTGTAACACCCTCCTCCCACAGTCACCTAATTAACCATGCCAACTAGGGTAAACATAAGACAAGAGGCTACTCTGATCATATTTGACCTCCTAGGTAACCTTAAGGAAGTGGAATCTGTTAGCACTTGAGATTTCACCTAGGCTGAGATAGACAAACCTCAAAGCTACATCAAACCATTTCACCTCGTAGCTAGCCCTACGGGGTATGAGAAGGCTCTCTCCGGTCAATCTCGTTAAATTTTCAATGGGAAGAGATGACCCACAAGGTAACACAGATATTAGGCTAGTAAACTGATAAAAGGGGTTTTTAATAAAATGACGGGGTTTTTCTGGGCTGCTTGGGCAAAATCACAGCTTGAATAGAGAAATATAATGAACAACACAGATTATCGACTGAGGCAAGGTAGGCAAGAAATTTAGCATCAAACTTAGATTTAAATGGGATGGAAAGACTGGTGAGGAGCTGACAAGGGCATAGGAGATGAATCCTTGTCAAACAGAGGAAAACATTAAACACGAACAAACTTATAGGTAGAGCATGGCAGGCATGAATTCTTACCTAAACACTTCATTTGCTCAGTTAGAAATGATCATGTAGTGAAATGAAACATAACATATTACATATGAAACAAGAGAAAAACTTATGCTAAATTATCATACCACAGGGATCTCAGAAGTTAGAGCTGTGAAATTTTCATTAAAAATCTTGCCAATGACTGTACAATGAAGCTCTGCTACGCTACAGCAGCTCTCAGCCCTCCGAAAACTCCCCTCTGTCTACCTAAAAAAATTATTTTTATAAACTATTCTAAAGCAAAAACAACAGTTCGACCCACAATCCGGGCGTTGTTTGAACAATTACCATAAATTAGAAAAGAGAACAGCTTTCTATTCTAAAATAAAACCGTGTCCCTAAAAATCCTCTGATCATTGGCTAATTAAAGATAAATGCTGGAGCGCAGATCTCCACAGGATCAGAACTGAAGTCTTAAATCGAGTCTCATTCTTTGGTTGTGTTACATTTGTTAATTTTAAACTAAAATCCTGTCCTTTCAGCTCATGGTGACAACTGTAATGAGCATGGTTGCATTCAAGGTTTAATTTAAATTTATATGCAAGAAGGATCCAACAGGCAGAGCCACTCATCGAACTCCAACACGTCCAACGCATCAACAATAACTCACAATCCGCCTTCTAAAAGGCACATCTCCCACAAAATCTCCAAAGGATCAATTGCTGGCGGAAATCATGGAACAGAGTCCTGTACAGAGTATCAGAGCCTTTCAACGGACTGCACAGTAATTTTATTTTCATAATCATGACCATTACGCTTTTGGTAGAGTAATACCAGCTGTCTGCAACATAATTGGTCGGAATCCATCCTCATAAAGAACTGGAAAGCCAATATTTCGAGTAATCTTTCTAACGATCCGAGTAAAATGCTACACATGGCATGCTAGACAGTTCTCCATCTAACGCAGCAACTAAAGGAGTGGACGAAAAGTTGGCAAGAACCTGACTCATTTGGCCAAATCCAAGAATGACAACTAGTTTATTGACATCGAAATTTCTTACTTCTGTGCTTTTTCATTTGTCTCAAACGTTGAATCAATTGCCTCAGTAGCTTTGTGCCCAGATTCCATTTTTTGTTACAACCTTGGATTGTGTTCCTTTAAGTCTTTGCAGTGAGGCACACGGCATTCAGATTCCTTGCAAGCCCGTCCATATAATTGTAACAGATACCACAATTTCTTGCAAAGAGAACAACCCCCAGAAGCACAAATTTTACACTGTCTTCCATGACGAAAAATCCCTTTTACTCTGTGGCAATTTGTATATTGGCACTAAGGAGAGCGACACAGAGAAGCATGTGCCAAGAGGTCCAACATCATCTGCAGCTGTAGGACCCTTCTCTGTCGAGCTTCCTGATTTTGTGAATTGTACTCAGCAATTGATGGATGAGCTATCAGCTTATGAGGGTGACCCGTGGAATCATTATTTTGATAGCAGGCATTACACATGTCAAAATCAATGCAACTTTCACAATGCCATCCCTATCCTGTCTCAATATCATGGTGGCATACATTACATGTACTCACAAACACAGGTGCCGTTGGATGATGAAGGTGATAAAGAATCATCATGGAAGAATGTTTAGCCCGATGCAGAGTATCAAATTGGTAGTGATTCCCCTGACAAAGACTTAAGAAGGCCTGGCGTGTATCAAAGAATTCACTTTCTATAATCTCATCTTTATCCTTGTTAATATCTATATGAAAATCTGTCACCTCAATTATTGATAGGATGCCTATCTTCTTCATCAAGCTTTTTGTCTGCACCATAGCATTTGCCACATATCTGGTAATTACTGCACTGATAGTGGTAGCACAACCATCTCTTTCCAGATAATACGAACTGATGGAAATGAGTAGATAATACGAACTGATCATCAATTCAGATTGCTTCCACGGAGATGGAGCAAGTGAGATACATAAAATATTGCCTCAGAATCATGGTAATGTGCAATCCAAGTTACACAAGCCACAAAAAATGCGCCAAAATCATGGTGCGATCCATTTCTTTCGGAAATACGATCCACATATTATGAATCTAACCACTGAATTATTTAGACCCAGCGATATATAATCCACAGAGAAATGTATTCAGATCACTGTAATAGGCTGCGAGAAGGGTATATGAGGCTATGAATATTTGATCAAGATCTGGACCTGTAACATCAATTTTCCAGCATTAATTGAATTCTCTTTCCCTAGCTTCAATGACCTACACAATGCATCCTCTGAGTTCCTTTTTCAACTTCCAACATTACCTTTTCCTTCTTGTGGGCAGGAATCTATTGAGGAGGCCACTCTCACACATTACAAAAGCCAGTGCCGCATATTATAAAATCTTCTAAATCATGGCACACTATATAGTATATTTCAGATCAAGAAAATTACAGGCATCACTATCTAAACTATACATCAGCAGATGAGCTTGAAAAGGAGGATAAATATTCCATTGCAGCAATCCCATCTCTCCCGGTCAAATAAATATTGCAAATCTTCTGAAGTTACTGTTATCACCAAAAGATAAAAATCTGGAGAGAAAATTTGTGTATAACCAAAAGCGATTATATTTATAATACATTTGAGTGGTTTGAGATTGTATGATGGTGTTTGCATCGGAACTCCAAATTATCACCTGAAACCTGGAATATCAACTCTACGAAATGATTCAGCTGCAAGTATTATTAGTTGATCCTGTATATTGAAAAAGTGTTTTCCCTCTTCATAATTGTTTCCAAATGCTGTGTGAGCAAGAACATCTGCTGTCAGATTGCGAAACTTCCTTGAGCACTTCAACTTCTCCTTCACTAGACAACACCAATTTTCTCCATTCCTCCAACATAGTTTTTTTCCTCTGAGTGTTGTTGATGTTTTGAATTTTGCTTGTGCAGGAATAGGAGTTTGAAGTCGCTGCTGCCTTTTGAAGAGCTGGAGAAAAAATTACATAATCTAAAAAACACATTTAAATAATTTCTTCTTCAAAAGCCTGTTTTGAAGAAGAATCAATCTCTGACATGAGACGGAGTCTAACATTGGCTCCACTTGGGATGGCAGCTGCCGCTCCATGGAGGTGCCAAGAACCGCAGAACTTTGGGAGAGCAGACAGTGCCTCCTCCCATTGGGCAATGGAGTCATCATCAACACAACTCTTGACTTATT
The DNA here is from genome assembly GCA_000404065.3 of Pinus taeda. Taxonomy (NCBI): domain Eukaryota; kingdom Viridiplantae; phylum Streptophyta; class Pinopsida; order Pinales; family Pinaceae; genus Pinus; species Pinus taeda. The sequence goes on along the minus strand of APFE030900697.1, from coordinate 63,641 downwards.
TTCAAACTGAAACTGAACTCAAACAATCTTCAAGCAAAGTAAAACCAGATGCTTCCCTTATGGCTAGCTTATTTATTTACAAAGCTACTCTAATCTGTTGTACAAACACTAGATCAGGTAATCCTAAAATGCCAAATTAGCCATTTAAGTAAACCTGAAAATGAAGCCGCTTGAGACTGCTTCCACCAAGACACAGATGTGATTGCTGGTAGCCCTTCATCTAAGTAATGACCCTGGTCACGGAAAAGACAGCCTGATTTGTCCATCAAACTGAAAAACATGTCCATATATGCCGCAATAGGATCACGGAAGCCAGTCTCTGTTGGCTGCCCCAACTCTACAATGCATTCTTCCAGCTGCACATTGTCAATGTAAACGACTGTAGGCGATTCTATGATTTCTTGTTTCAATGGAGAAAGGATTTCCAAGAACTTTGTAGGGTCTTGGAAATCGTATGACTGGATCTGCTCATCTAACCATTGAATCTCATCTTCAACTCTTTCAACAATTAATTCACACAATTCAATTTTGAAGACCTTTAAAAATTTCAAGCATTGAAACAAGGCACTGAAAACATCTTCATCAAATTCAGTATTTGCTAACAAATTTCTTATTTCTTCTACAGCTTCACACACGGCAGGGTCTGCCACATACCCTTCCATTGCATGAACGGATCAGCATGCACTGAAATGTCTGGATCGAGTTGGAGCCGCCAGGTGAATGGTTCAGCCTGCATATGTATCTGACTGCTGTCCACCATCAGCATCAGATCTGCACCTTGATTGCATGTACTGGGACAAGACAATCAACAAGTCGAATGTTCTCCCCAGTATGGTCGCTAGTATGTTAGCACTTGAGATTTCACCTAGGCTGAGATAGACAAACCTCAAAGCTACATCAAACCATTTCACCTCGTAGCTAGCCCTACAGGGTATGAGAAGGCTCTCTCCGGTCAATCTCGTTAAATTTTCAATGGGAAGAGATGACCCACAAGATAACACAGATATTAGGCTAGTAAACTGATAAAAGGGGTTTTTAATAAAATGACGGGGTTTTTCTGGGCTGCTTGGGCAAAATCACAGCTTGAACAGAGAAATATAATGAACAACACAGATTATCGACTGAGGCAAGGTAGGCAAGAAATTTAGCATCAAACTTAGATTTAAATGGGATGGCAAGACTGGTGAGGAGCTAACAAGGGCATAGGAGATGAATCCTTATCAAACAGAGGAAAACATTAAACATGAACAAACTTATAGGCAGAGCATGGCAGGCATGAATTCTTACCTAAACACTTCATTTGCTCAGTTAGAAATGATCATGTAGTGAAATGAAACATAACAGATTACATATGAAACAAGAGAAAAACTTATGCTAAATTATCATACCACAGGGATCTCAGAAGTCAGAGCTGTGAAATTTTCGTTAAAAATCTTGCCAATGACTGTACAATGAAGCTCTGCTACGCTACAGCAGCTCTCAGCCCTCAGAAAACTCCCCTCTGTCTACCTAAAAAAATTATTTTTATAAACTATTCTAAAGCATCTACAACAGATCGACGCACAATCCGGGCGTTGTTTGAACGAATTACCATAAATTAGAAAAGAGAACAGCTTTCTATTCTAAAATAAAATCGTGTCCCTAAAAATCCTCTGATCATTGGCTAATTAAAGATAAATGTTGGAGCTCAGATCTCCACAGGATGAGAACTGAAGTCTTAAATCGAGTCTCATTCTTTGGTTGTGTTACATTTGTCAATTTTAAACTAAAATCCTGTCCTTTCAGCTCATGGTGACAAGTGTAATGAGCATGGTTTCATTCAAGGTTTAATTTAAATTTATATGCAAGAATGACCCAACAGGAAGAGCCACTCATCGAACTCCAACACGTCCAACGCATCAACAATAACTCACAATCCGCCTTCTAAAAGGCACATCTCCCACAAAATCTCCAAAGGAAAAATTGCTGGCGGAAATCATGGAACAGAGTCCTGTACAGAGTATCGGAGCCTTTCAACGGAATGCACAGTAATTTTCTTTTCATAATCATGACCATTACGCTTTTGGTAGAGTAATACCAGCTGTCTGCAACATAATTGGTCGGAATCCATCCTCATAAAGAACTGGAAAGCCAAGATTTCGAGCAATCTTTCTAATGATCCGAGTCAAATGCTACACATGGCATGCTAGACAGTTCTCCATCTAACGCAACAACTAAAGGAGTGGACGAAAAGTTGGCAAGAACCTGACTCATTTGGCCAAATCCAAGAATGACAACTAGTTTATTGACATCAAAATTTCTTACTTCTGTGCTTTTTCATTTGTCTCAAACGTTGAATCAATTGCCTCAGCAGCTTTGCGCCCTGATTCCATTTGTTGTTACAACCTTGGATTGTGTTCCTTTAAGTCTTTGCAGTGAGGCACACGGCATTCAGATTCCTTGCAAGCCCGTCCATATAATTGTAACAGATACCACAATTTCTTGCAAAGAGAACAACCCCCAGAAGCACGAATTTTACACTGTCTTCCATGACGAAAAATCCCTTTTACTCTGCGGAAATTTTTATATTGGCACTGAGGAGAGTGACACAGAGAAGCATGCGCCAAGAGGTCCAACATCATCTGCAGCTGTAGGACCCTTCTCTGTCGAGCTTCCTGATTTTGTGAATTGTACTCAGCAATTGAGGGATGAGCTATCAGCTTATGAGGGTGACCCGTGGAATCATTATTTTGATAGTAGGCATTACACATGTCAAAATCAATGCAACTTTCACAATGCCATCCCTATCCTGTCTCAATATCATGGTGGCATACATTACATGTACTCACAAACGCAGGTGCTGTTGGATGATGAAGGTGATAAAGAATCATCATGGAAGAATGTTTAGCCCGACGCAGAGTATCAAATTGGTAGTGATTCCCCTGACAAAGACTTAAGAAGGCCTAGCGCGTATCAAAGAATTCACTTTCTATAATCTCATCTTTATCCTTGTTGATATCTATATGAAAATCTGTCACCTCAATTATTGATAGGATGCCTGTATTCTTCATCAAGCTTTTTGTCTGCACCATAGCATTTGCCACATATCTCGTAATTCCTGCACTGATAGTGGTAGCACAACCATCTCTTTCAAGATAATACGAACTGATGGCAATGAGCAGATAATACGAACTGATCATCAATTCAGATTGCTTCCACGGAGATGGAGCAAGTGAGATACATAAAATATTGCCTCAGAATCATGGTAATGTGCAATCCAAGTTACACAAGCCACAAAAAATGCGCCAAAATCATGGTGCGATCCATTTCTTTCGGAAATACGATCCACATATTATGAATCTAACCACTGAATTATTTAGACCCAGCGATATATAATCCACAGAGAAATGTATTCAGATCACTGTAATAGGCTGCGAGAAGGGTATATGAGGCTATGAATATTTGATCAAGATCTGGACCTGTAACATCAATTTTCCAGCATAAATTGAATTCTCTTTCCCTAGCTTCAATGACCTACACAATGCATCCTCTGAGTTCCTTTTTCAACTTCCAACATTACCTTTTCCTTCTTGTAGGCAGGAATCTGTTGAGGAGGCCACTCTCACACATTACAAAAGCCAATGCCGCATATTATAAAATCTTCTAAATCATGGCACACTATATAGTATATTTCAGATCAAGAAAATTACAGGCATCACTATCTAAACTATACATCAGCAGATGAGCTTGAAAAGGAGGATAAATATTCCATTGCAGCAATCCCATCTCTCCCGGTCAAATAAATATTGCAAATCTTCTGAAGTTACTGTTATCACCAAAAGATAAAAATCTGGAGAGAAAATTTGTGTATAACCAAAAGCGATTATATTTATAATACATTTGAGTGGTTTGAGATTGTATGATGGTGCTTCCATCGGAACTCCAAATTATCACCTGAAGCCTGGAATATCAACTCTATGAAATGATTCAGCTGCAAGTATTATTAGTTGATCCTGTATATTGAAAAAGTGTTTTCCCTTTTCATAACTGTTTCCAAATGCTGTGTGAGCAAGAACATCTGTTGTCAGATTGCGGAACTTCCTTGAGCACTTCAACTTCTCCTTCACTAGACAACACCAATTTGCTCCATTCCTCCAACATAGTTTTTTGCCTCTGAGTGCTGTTGATGTTTTGAATTTTTCTTGTGCAGGAATAGGAGTTTGAAGTCGTTGCTGCCTTTTGAAGAGCTAGAGAACAAATTACATCATCTAAAAAACACATTTAAATGATTTCTTCTTCAAAAGCCTGTTTTGAAGAAGAATCAATCTCTGACATGAGACGGAGTCTAACAGAATCAATGGAACATTTATGTAACACCCTCCTCTCACATCCACCCAAGTAACCATGCCAACTGGGGTAAACATGAGACAAGAGGCTACTATGATTAGATTTGACCTCTTAGGTGATCTTGAAGAAGTGGAATCAAAAGAACATCACACAGAGTCATTTAAGATCATCAATAAAACCCTCAGGAGACAACTCAACCACTCAGACATCCTGTCCCTGGGTCCCATTGTTGTTCTAGACCTCTTAGGCCATAGTCGCTTTCATGCTATGGGCAAGAGGACAACCAGAGACCTAATTTCACTCTCATAGGCCTGCCTAGCAGTGAATGTGGACCAAGCTTGCCATTTTTGTGCCAGCAACCCTGGGAATTAAGCTAATTTTTCAGGCCCAGAGGCCAGGCCCCTACCCAAATTGGAATGAAAGCTAAGAATCAAGTAAAGTACAGGGAAACAATGATGCAAAATTAAATATTTGATCAGGACCTTAACTAGATCCATACTAGCCATGACAGACATTTCATCAAACATATTTTCAACATGTAACCTACAGGTGTAAATAACATAATTAATTGTAGGGATCTCATACTTATCTAAGAATCGCCATGAACCATTGTTTCCTCATGTCATTTTTTGCCTTATCACGTATTAGGTCATAGATACCATATCCATTCAAATACAGGTAAAAACATGCTGAGAGCCAAGCATAGTTGCTACCACAAGATATACATCTAACCAACATAATAGGAACATAATTACAATGAACATATCAGCCATCAAAATCCATATATATATCAGTGCATTTACACTTGAAAATCAATGGAAGTAATTTATCATTAATCAATGCAATGAATCAACCGTGATGGGACAACCACATTCCACCTAACCGTAGATTGGATGAGCCAAGTCTGTCTTCATCCAATCACCCCTGTTCCATATTCCAAGCATGAATGTGGGACTCATAGAACACATCAAAAAAACCAATCAATGCGGATGGCATTGGAGTTCTACACCTACACTGTGAGGAATTTGAGAGCCTCCTAGTCTCTGAGGCTTTACTGTCCATCTGTAGTCTGATCCAAGGATCACTAGGCCCTACACCGAGATATACTCTCCAGGCTTTACCGTGCATTCCATCTCGGAATCACTAGGCCCAACGGAGAGAGAATCCACCTCTTTTCTTTACCATATATCCCACCATTCACCGGCAAGGATTCCTAGGCCCACCGAGGCACACAATCTAGCTTTATTGCAAGCCATAGTCTTATTTAAGGGCTACTAGGCCAATGGATTCATGCATCCTTAGTTCGGTTCAGGGACCACTACCACCATGTGTTTGTCAATTTGGAGATCCTCCCCACTCGACTCCAAATCCAATTCGGCCATCCCACACAAACCGTATGAGAGAACACATCTCATCAAATATATTAAGAAATCGCAAGGCTAGGCTGAAAATAGTGTCACACCTGGCAAACCCTGTGCCATGCTAGAAAGGAAACACATGGAATCCCATGCATGCGAAATCCAACAAGGAAAATACACATGCAAGTCGATACCTACAATGAATCCTATTGTAGCTTCTTGATCCTACCTTTCCCTGCTTGATCTTTACTTCCTCTTGCCTTCTTTCCCTTTCTTGCTCGAATGCCAAAATGCTCCAAGAAAACACTAAGTGTCCAAGAGTATGAGGGATAGATAATAATGAAAGAACTCGAAAGCTAAATTGACAAAATTTTACCAACTGATCCTCATAAGCCTTTTTATGAATGAGGCCTCTATTTTCTTCATTTTCCATTATTTCCCTTCATTTTCCCCCTCACATGCAACCTGTGACCTTTCAGTACATTTTTATCCTAATTTCCATTATTTTCATAAATAATTGTGCCAAAAATGCCATTTTCCTTTTCCAAATCCTTATCCATTTCCTTTGCCAATTTACATAGCCATAAATAAAAAAATGAACACCCCCTAGGATGTCTTTCCCAACATTCAGCTTGGAATAAGTGTCCCATTCATCCGTGGTTATTGCTTTTAATTTTATTACATGGAATTTTCACCAGGGCTATTACAAACTATGAGTGGACATGGATAATCATGATTGTGAGTGTTATAGATGAATATGTTTGGGCACTTGATTACGGTTGACCATGTTGAGCATTGATCACCATGGCTAACCATCTTAGCCATGGTTGATTATGGGTGACAACCTTGACCATGGTTGACCATCTTGGCCATGGCTAAGAAAGGATTAACCATATTCAACGTGGTTTACCATGGGTGACAATGTTGTTTGCATCAAGCACATTAGAAGTGGTTAATATATGTTGATCAAACATGTTTGACCATGAAGGCAATATATGACCATGTTTGGCAATGGTTGACTAAGACTTTCATTGTGTCATTTGTGACCATGTTTGACTATTATGATGTTGTGACCATGTTTGACATGGTTGACCATGGTAAATTATGGTTGAACATGTTTCCTATGTTAGCTATGTTCCTCATGGTTGAGTATGGTTAATTGTGATGAATGTGATTACTATGGTGACAATGTGATGATGTTGACTATGGTTGCCATGTGGCTATGATTCACCATGGTGGAGCATCATGACCATGCTTTACCATTGTGACACAGAGAAATTGTGACCATGCTTGACCATGTTGACTATGGCTAACCATGTTTAGATTTGTTTGACAATAAAGACTATGTCTAGCCATGTTTGGCCATGGTTAATTATGGGTGACCATTATGCCATTATCACATTATGACACTAAGACATGGATGTCCATTGTAGAATCAATATTTTGTTCATCAAATTATGATGATGATGTTTGTTCATTACATTATGATGTGAACTTTTTTAATTACATCAAGTTGTCAAACCTTTTTCAACATGTTGTGACATTGTTATTTGTTCCTCACATTGTTATCTAGTGCTTTTCTATTCATCACGTTCTAGTGTCAATTTTTCTTCATCGCATTACATTATGGATTTTAGTTCATCACATGTGACATCAATTTTTTTAATCGCATTGTGATATTGATTTTTACTCATCAAATGTGACATAAATTTCTATTTTTTGCATTGCAATGTTGATTTTTGTTCACCACATTGCAACATTGACTTTTGTTTGTTACATTATGATGTTCATATTCTCTTGTCATTTTGTGACATTAATTTTTGTTCACCACATATCATGACCAAGTTTGTTCATCACATTGTGATGTCAATTTCTATTCATATCGTGCTGCAAGATTGATTTTTATTCATCACCTTGTGAAATTGATTTTAGTTCATCACTTACAATGTCAATTTTTGTTTGTCACATTGTGACATCAATTTTTTCCGTCCCATTGTAATGTTTCTTTTTTTTCACTACATTGCAATGTCAATAATTGTTTATCACATTGTAATGTCAACTTTTGTTTATCACATTGCATCATCAATATTTGTTGTGCCATGAGGCACTCTACATCCCAATATGGGGGAGATGTTGTAGTGTCTATAAATGAGTGTAAACATTTAAAATCAACTCAATATGAGAGAGATCTTGTAGTGTCCTTAAAATGAAACATTAAATCAAATAATAACAATAATAAAACGTAATACTTTCTTACTTAAAAAAAGTAATAAAAATAATTCAACTCAATTTGTCGTATTGCATTTTTATTTTTATTAATATCCATATTTGTAATCATGACATTTCAAAACATATAACAAAAAGTCATATAAAAACATGATAAATTTAAATAATAAATGTATAATTAAAAATAAAACATAACACGAAATATATAATATAAATAGTATTTATGGTTTGTGTGAGGTTTAGTTCCTCTTAAGTTTTAGGTTCAAATCTTACGGGGAGGGGTTGAGGATGAGAACCATTTGTGAGGAAAATAAACTATTGAAAAGATATCGAACAATCTTGATAACAACCTCTCATTAAAAGTAACAAAAAAAAAAAAGTATATTTATAATACACATTATCATAATTAATATAATTATTAACGAATGTAGATCCATCTTAACTCCAGTCCTATCAAGGACTGAGAGATATTAAATCGCTGAAGATGTAAACTTGTTTTTGAATTAAAAAACATGAGGAAGGGTTTCAACCTTGGGAGATTGATTCCTTTTTATGCTTGGTAGATCCCGAGTTAAGATGGAGCTATTTTTGTTAATCACATTGCAAGCCAACTTTTGTTCATCACAAGGTGACATTGATTATTTTCATCACATTACAACATCGACTTTTTTTTATTACACTATGACCTCAATATTTGTTCGTTACATTGTTATATTGGTTTATGTTCATCACATTGTGACTAATTTTTGCTCATCGAATTACAATATCGATTTTTTTGAATATGGTGAATCTTGTTTGAACATGGTTGACTATGTGTTAACATGTTTGATCATGGTTTTCAATACTTAACTATAGATAAATATGATTGACCATGTTAATGATGGATGACCATGGGACCATGTTTGACTATCCTGAGCTTGTTTGACCATGGTTGAATATGGTTGTATTGTTGACCATATTTTACCTTGGTTAACTATGGTCAACCATGTAAGACTCTGGGTGAACATGGTTGACCGTGGTTGACTGTGGGTGAATATTGTTGACCATATTGACTATTGTTGAACATGGATGACCATGGTTGAGTTCGATTGCTTAAATTATCTCGATTACTCATTTTGGGAATATCCTAGAATCTAATAGACAATATTGAGATCAAATAATTGACCCTGTTTTTGTCCATCAGATTCCAGGATATTCCTAGAATCTACAATTTGGATAAGGATCACCAAGCTAGACGACCATAGTTGAACATTGTTGAACTTGATTTACCATTGTTGAGTTGTTTTGACCATTGTAGGTCTTGTTTGACCATTGTTGGGCTTGTTTGACCATGGTTGTGAACATGTAACTATAGATGTATATGGTTGACCATGTTGACTGTGGTTGATTGTGTTGACAATGATGATTATTGGTACCACAGTTGACCATGGTTGGATATGTTTGAACTTGTCGACCATGTTGTACTATGGTTATACATGATGACCATGTTTGAACATGATCAACTATGAACAAGAGTGGTTGGCTATGGGTGAACATGGTTGAGCATGATTTCTTTGTTTAATTATAGATTTGTATGGATTTTCATAACCATTGTGTATGAATATGTTGAGGATGGTTGACTATGGTCAGCCTCGTTTCTCATAATTTGACCATGTTACATGATTAGGCTATACATAATAATATATAATAAAAGATTTAATATTAGAAATAAAGTTATTTATTTTAATTTAAGATTTACCACTATTTTAAAATAAATCACTTAAATAAAAAAATCTCATTAGAAAATATTTTATTAAATATAAACCTATTTGATATCACTCTTTGCTAAATGCTAGAATTAACATTTTTATATAAGTTCTCAATTGAAGTTTCAAGTAATAAAAGAAATAGAAAAACCAACCCATGCTATGACAAAGATTGTAAAAGTGTGAGGAGAGAAATTAAGGAAGTTGTTGATGAATATCTTAAAATTGGCAAGATAAAAATATACAAAACCCTAACTAAAAGGAAAAAAAGGCAGCATATTTGTAAAATACAAGAGAATCTCTTACACCTCTCTAAGGTAGCTCCTAAGAAATTCTGGAGGTAGATTCTAACTAGGAAAACTAAAGATAATAATAAAATTTCTTTACACGACTGGAATTCCTATCTTAAAAAGATTTATGAATCTCTAAATGTCATGGATAACTTTGAAACCCTCCTCACAACGAAAGAAGTTTTCTCATTAAAAGACATTGATTTTGGGGTTAATCACTTGGCTAATGGGAAAGCTAAGGACATTGAAGGTTACCAGGTGGAATTCTTAAAGATTGGAGGTCCTGTCCTTATCCCCCACATTCACAATATTTTCAATCAAGTGGTGAAGCAAGGGTTGCCTAAACCATGGACTCAAAGCCTCATTATCCCTATTTTAAAAAGTGGGGATACAAATAACCCCTCTAAATATCAGAAAATTATGATTATCCCTCTCCTAGCCAATTTATATGGTATTATTTTGGAAAGGAAGTTGAGCATATGGCTTGAAAGTGAAGGTAAGCGGGCTAAAGGCCAAGTAGGTTTTAGAAAGAAACACTCAACAACAGACCACCTCATTACGCTTAGGATCATTGTGGAGGAATGCGGAAATGATAAATCCAATCTCTTTTGTTGCTTTGTGGATTTTAGAAAGTCTTTTGATATGGTTCCTAGAAACAACCTTTGGAACAGATTAAAAGAGCTAAAGGTTCCTTTTGAGTTGAGAGTTGTCGCTATAAGGTTATATGAGAATGTAATTGCCAAGTTAAAGAGCAATGAGGGGTGGTTGAAAGATATTAACTGTAATATCGGAGTTAAACAAGGTTGCCCCCTCTCCCCTACCCTATTTGGCATTTACATCAACAAGCTAGAAGGTTGTTTAGAGGAAGCATGATGTTCTGGCATGATCTTAGCTGGGATAGTCATCATCCTTCTTCTCGACGCTGACGATATTGTTCTTCTCGCAAGGTGCCCATCTAATCTTGATAAGAAAATTATACTTCTTATGGATTTCTACTCTACCATGGGTATGATTGTTAACACTGACAAAACAAAAGTTATGATTATCAAATCCAAGAAGGACACTTGCGCTAATTTTATGTATGACAATAGTAACTTGGAGGAAGTGTCTTCCTACAAGTACCTACGAATTGATATTCATCACAAGCTCAACTGTAACTATAGCATTGAGAAAAGGATTAATGGGGGATGGAAATCTTATTTTGGTCTTGAAAATAATTGTAAAATGACAAGCCTCATAATGTGGGATAGAAAGAAGTTCCTCTTTGAAACTTTAGTCACTCCGGTTATCTTATATGGATGTGAGGTTTGGGGTTGTAGCATCTCTAGATAATCCTGGAGAAAGATTGAGCAAATCCAGAAGCGTTTTATAATGTATAACCTCAAAATTAAAAGCAACACACCCTATCCTATTCTCCTTATAGAAGTGGGACTTTCCCCTATCAAGAGCCTAGCTATGACTAGGCTTTTGTTGTACAAGCACAAATTTAATAACATAGGAGACCATAGACTTCCTAAGAAAGCTTTAAATTCCAAACAAAACCATTGAAGGCTCAAACGAGGTTGGTATAAAGACACCAGGGCCTGGTTAAACCATTGGGAGATCGACAAGAATGTTGCATTGTAAAACATTAATAACATTAAAAATATTGTTACTTCTAAGTTCAAAGAAAAAATG
>APFE030900697.1:33136-49556 GCA_000404065.3 Pinus taeda | reverse complement strand
TAAATTATAAAAACTTGCCATAGTTTTAAAAAGAACACAAAGTAATACCCTGTAAAAGGTGAAATTGAATGCCTAACACCTGGTATGCAACAACTATAATAATAATGTGTAACCAAACATCAAGGATACCAGCGGTATCTCTGTTTCAATTTCAAATGAGAAGAATAACAACCCATGCATTTATTTACTAACAGTTCAACGCATCGATTCTTGTGGAATTTATCTTATAAAAATTGAGTAATATGCTATTAAAGGTGAAGCCGAAGCCGGGGTGAACCAGAATGGCCCCTTGTAAGCACAGCCTACCCCAATTCCTTGTACTGGCACGAATGCCTAGCTAGTGTACGATATTACCTCCAGCACTGTCACCTGCTACGAACACGTTACTGAAATCTGCGTGGCAATCGAGCCACGGATCGACGGGTTCCCCCTCTGCTGCCTCCGCTTGGCGGGCGAGCCATTCGAGCACATCGAAACAATCGTCATAAGCCGCTGTGTAACGACCGGAGATCTAGGCGCTCCGCACGACGGAGGGCGGCCCGAACGATGGCAAACGCAACCCCTCACCCGATGACCATTTGAGACCCGACACGAAACGAAACGAAGTGGGCGCGCGTAAACCAGTTGAACGACACCCCGAACGGGTGGGCGGACAAACGAACGGGTGACACGAAGTATGGGCGCACATGTTCGAACGAAGAGGACGAACGAAAGGGCAGACTGACAGAAGATGGACCAAGTGTGGGCGCACGAGAAGCTTAAACGTTTCGTGCGTGGGCGGCTTCGTGCACGAAGGCCGACCCGCGGTGAAACGATACCCACACATGCAATGGTTTAACGAAGGAGTCACGTCGGCCAAGGCGCTAACTAAAATGAATTAACCGATATTTGGAGGTTGGCTTGTGGGCCGACGCCCCTCATATGAAGGCGGTGGATTCATATATAAAGGAAAGGATGGCGAAGAGAAAAGGCATCAAGTTTTGATCAAGTCGATCACTCACACAATAAGTCTTCGATCTTGAAGATCCTACACGGGAGCAAGAGTGCGAAATGTGAAGGAGTCTTATCTACCGAAGTGGAGAAGAGGTCGGGGAAAGGCGCAGTGTGACTGTGGCCGTGGGTGAACGCAGAACCCAGAGGAAGGTTCGCACTTGAACATACGGTGGGACGGTCGTAAGGACGAACACCGGTAAACACACGGTTCGGCGAAGTGTCGAGGCCGCGGGTCTCATAACAAGCACAGGTTCGGACTTGGCCGCGGGCCAACAGCAGGGCGCCGAGACGCACGACGACACACGACGGTCATAAAATCTGTAACCGACGGGCAAAGCCGCACGACAGTGTTGTATGCCGACTGTGGGTAAAAGGCTCGGGTGGAAACAGTGCGACGGTTGTAATAAGTCGTGAAGCTTGGAAAGCTCACGCACGAATTGTAAAACCATACTTGCGAAGTTATTAAAGGTTTTCAGAGGCGCCGGTCGTTAGAGCCGGGCCTCCTTTTAAATATTGTGTTCTTATGTATCGTGTGATGGTTTGTTGTTTCGGTTATACTGTTTATGAAGTTAAACAATTGTTAAGTTAAGAACATAATTGTGAACTATAAAACAGAGATAACGTTAAGAATAATAAACATAACACGGTTAAAGTATAAATTGGTGTTGGAAGTTTGGAAAGAGGCGTAGTCTACTTTGCCCGAAACCCGGCAAAGGTAGTGCCGCACGGCCAACGTGAACGAAAAAAGTAGCGTGGGCGTGACAGATGGTATCAGAGCTCAGGCGGAGCTGGTGAACGAAACAGTTACAGGGAAAAGCGCACAGGTTGACAGGTAAACAGATTAGCTGGTGCGGGTATCGGTTGAAGAACCGGTCGAGAAGGAAATGGAAGGCTACCGAGGTCGTGGGGTCATTATAGTTCATGGCAGGAAGGCCCAAACTTGGATCGAATCACTCGAGCCATATAACAAGATGTCGGTGCGATTTGCGGAAGAGGCAGGGCTGACATCGTTCATGATAAAAGGAAGAGCGGTCTGTTGGAAAATTGGAGTGGGAGAACTATTCGGCATACACGCCCGAATGAATAGACGCCAAAGACCAATAGACTTCGTGGTGACAGATATCGGAGATAATGATGTGTTGATCGGGAGAGAAGGACTTTTGGCATACGGATACAACATAGACGAGGAAGCAGAACCGAAGAAAGAAGTTACTCTGGTCGAAAGTACTGGGAGATTAGCTGCGATGGAAGTCAAGCTTGGAAGCATTCGGGAGGAGCCCGAAACGTGCAAATTAAAAACAGCGGAAGACTCTTACACGAAAGGATCAAGGGTCGAGGAAGGGACGATGAAGGAGGTCGTTCACGGGGAGGAACCTCATGATTCGGCAGAATCGGGTGACACGACGTGGTTGAGCGATGATGCTCACATGGAGACACAGGTCATTACAGATTGTGAAGTATTGACGGCCGCGAGAAGGGAGGTCGAAGAACTCTTTCAGAACAGTTGGGCGGAAGGACAAGAGAAAAAAGTCGAGTGCGCAACTAAAGGAAAGGAAGTTCTTGTGAAAAAAGAAGTTATGCAGGTGCCAGAGGTCGAGGAGAGCACGGACCAGCGGCACACTCATTTAGATGAAAGTGGTCTTGAAGAAAGGCCGCGCACAAAGGCATCGGGAAAACGACCCGCGAATAGGTCGACTGCCCTGACGAAGGTCAAAAAATTATTCGGTGGTTGGAACGAAGATAACCGACCATACGATTACAGAGATGGAATTATTTTGACGATGGCAGTGCTGGGAGGTTATGCGATGGGCCGAGGAGAGGCGATGTTTGCAAAACTCAGCAAACATATTCATGACCTTATGACAAAACAGGGTGAGGCTCATGACAAGAGAGCGAAGCCGAAAACGCAAAGGAGGATTCGGGGTAAACACCTCCGACTGATGAAGGGTAATTGCAAAAAGGAAGGCATGTGTGAGGAACCGAATATCCAAGAGGAAAATCGGGAGGCACATCAACAACAAGAAGAGTTCGGAAGTACCGACCAGGTGGAGGCTCGGGTCGATGAAAATAAACAGGCCGAAATCCCCGATGACTTGGTGGATAACGAACTTCATGCGGATGGTCAGAACACGGTGACAAAGGAGCTCGAGACAAAACGAGCCAAGGCAGAGCCAAGTTCTTTGAAGAAACAGAGCAAGGTCGTAGCAAGAAGACACATGAAGTGCTGGAGCTGCGGAGGACCTCACAAAAAGAAAGCTTGTCCTTCTAGGAGAAGAAGACAAGCCGCGAAGCAAGATATTATAACTCAATCACACTTGGACAGGATGGGAAGTCTGTCAAGGCGATTAGAGTCGTTGGGAAAGAATCGGGAGGTGGAGACAGGTCGCACGGGTCTGGCGACACGGCATCGGCCTGACATACAAGAGAGAGTGAAGAAATGGAGGGAGACTCAGAGGAGGTGCTCCCGACGGCTGGAAAAGGACGGAGGTCCGAGCGAAAGGATAGAATTGAAGGGCGAAGGTGAGCCACCAGACTCACCTCCTTCGGGGCTTGCTTAGGTGAAACAGGAGCCCGGGCTCACCGTTGGCTGCTCAAGGCAGTGAGCCCGTATGGTGATTGGGCAGGTTGGTCCGAACGGCAACAGAATTGTGGGGTTCCCACGAGAATTGAGCCATGGACCGAAACGAGAAGTGTTGCTTAACACTTGCACGGAAGTCCACACATGATGACTTGGAGGTCCGAAACATTGAGGAGCCTGGTCGATGCCTTAATACCGACTTGATGTAGTATGGGATACATACTCCCGAACACTGCACAGGATCACAGAACGGGAGGGCAACTTGGTACGGAAGGCTGAAGAGTGCATGATGGTGTGGAGGTTGTCGGGACGACAACGAAATAAGGTGGGGGAGGATGTAACGACTGGAGATCTAGGCGCTCCGCACGACGGAGGGCGGCCCGAACGATGGCAAACGCAACCCCTCACCCGATGACCGTTTGAGACCCGACACGAAACGAAACAAAGTGGGCGTGCGTAAACCGGTTGAACGACACCCCAAACGGGTGGGCGGACAAACGAACGGGCGACACGAAGTATGGGCGCACATGTTCGAACGAAGAGGACGAACGAAAGGGCGGACTGACAGAAGATGGACCAAGTGTGGGCGCACGAGAAGCTTAAACGTTTCGTGCGTGGGTGTCTTCGTGCACGAAAGCCGACCACGGTGAAACGATACCCACACACGCAATGGTTTAACGAAGGAGTCACGTCGGCCAAGGCGCTAACTAAAATGAATTAACCGATATTTGGAGGTCGGCTTGTGGGCCGACGCCCCTCATATGAAGGCGGTGGATTCATATATAAAGGAAAGGATGGCGAAGAGAAAAGGCATCAAGTTTTGATCAAGTCGATCACTCACACAATAAGTCTTCGATCTTGAAGATCCTACATGGGAGCAAGAGTGCGAAATGTGAAGGAGTCTTATCTACCGAAGTGGAGAAGAGGTCGGGGAAAGGCGCAGTGCGACTGTGGCCGTGGGTGAACGCAGAACCCAGAGGAAGGTTCGAACTTGAACATACGGTGGGACGGTCGTAAGGACGAACATCGGTAAACACACGGTTCAGCGAAGTGTCGAGGCCGCGGGTCTCATAACAAGCACAGGTTCGGACTTGGCCGCGGGCCAACAACAGGGCGCCGAGACGCACGACGACACACGACGGTCATAAAATCTGTAACCGACGAGCAAAGCCGCACGACAGTGCTGTATGCCGACTGTGGGTAAAAGGCTCGGGTGGAAACAGTGCGACGGTTGTAATAAGTCGTGAAGCTTGGAAAGCTCACGCACGAATTGTAAAACCATACTTGCGAAGTTATTAAAGGTTTTCAGAGGCGCCGGTCGTTAGAGCCGGGCCTCCTTTTAAATATTGTGTTCTTATGTATCGTGTGATGGTTTGTTGTTTCGGTTATACTGTTTATGAAGTTAAACAATTGTTAAGTTAAGAACATAATTGTGAACTATAAAACAGAGATAACGTTAAGAATAATAAACATAACACGGTTAAGGTATAAATTGGTGTTGGAAGTTTGGAAAGAGGCGTAGTCTACTTTGCCCGAAACCCGGCAAAGGTAGTGCCACACGGCCAATGTGAACGAAAAAAGTAGCATGGGCATGACACGCTGGGAGGCGATGCTCTGACGCTCTTCGATAATCCACGGATACGCAAATCACCTTGGTCTCTTTGGCCACTTTATTAGGATAGGTGTGATAAAATGGAGATGCAATGGATTCAATGCAGAAACCCCCTCCGTGAACATAAACAAGCATGGGCACTTTTTCTTTTTCATCCGTAACCTCGAGCATGGGGAGGTAGACACGAACGAAGACGCCTGTTTCAGGATTGATCACCACGTCCTTGGATGCTACTCCATCCTCGAATTCAGAAGGGGGAACCGTACCTAGGTCTACTAACCGTTTAACTGTTCCGTCTTAGTAGACTCTCACCATACCGGGAACCTCAAGTACAACAGATAAGGGAGATGGCGACGACTCCATAGGCATGGCGTGGCTTCTGGTATGCATCTGAACTGAGACGAGGCCAGAGCAAGCACATAGTCACAAACCCAAGTAGCAGATTGCATTTATAACAGCCTATACCCCATAATTTCCAAGATAAAATGTCCAATAACGATGTTAGTTTACAGTCATGCGCAATTAATCATATTGTGTATAAATATTAATAAAAAATAATAAAATTCAATCTATCATATTAATATGATAACAACGTGTCCCGGCTGTGGGTGAATATTAAAGAGGGTGGTACAGAGACGGGCTTCCCACTGGGCAAGTGGTAGCCCAGATCCGCCATCTGTCAAGCATATCTACGGGCCTGCCACCCCCGTCGTGTTAAATTGAAGGAGGGCTTTAACTCTGCCATGCAACTAGCCGCCCATTGCGTAATGGCTCACCCGCGTTTTGTTTCTTCGGCAATTGGTTTACAGTCGTTCTGCGTTGGTATGCTCATGGCTTGGGACGACGCTCTGCAGTACATTAAGTGCCAGCCTGCACTGGTCATCCATTTCCTTAAGTCCGTTCTGTTTGCTGTCTGGCTTTGGAGGCATTGTTTGTTTGGTTTGCTGCTGGTTTTCGGGCCTTGGCAGTGGTCTCAGAGGTTTAGACCTCGGCCCTCAACTCAGAAGGCCTCGGTCTCTTCCTTTTAGCGCCCTGGTTATACCATCTGTGAGTTTCACGCTCCCATTGTCCCCATTGCGCCCCTCAGCACTCCTGTGATTTTTAATGGTCGGCTCTCTGTGTCTTTTCTTGCCGTGCCCCTTTGTATCCCCGCTGCTTGGAATCTTTTGCCTTTTGAGCTCCTGCTAGCCTTCACACCTCTGTGCACGGGTTCTAGGCTCTTTCTGCCTCCTGGCTCAAGGAGTCCTAGCTCTCTGTGCAGACCCAGCTCCAGTCTCTTTTCTCATAGGATTCCAGAATGCCGCGAGAGCGGCTCCGCCTTATTAGTCGAAGGGGCGGGTCTCGGGGAGGTTCTAGAGGAAGAGCTAATCCTCAACGCTCCTCTCACACCACGAAATCCTCCTCAGACGGAATTGACTCTCGAGGTGTAAGGCGAGGCCGAGGTAGAGGCAGAGGTCGAGCTCGTGCAGCTGCATGTGAGCACAACTCTCATCCCTCAACTCGATTTCGCTTCCCCTGTTCCCTGGAAAATTCAACCTACTTTGTGTCTATTCGGATTGAGAAGTGTGACAATGCGGCACCACCAAACTTCTCTGAGGAGCATAGGCCTCCTTCTCCTATTCATTGTCAAAGAACTCAGCCTGCGGAAGCCTCGGGTGCGGTGGCGGGTCCAAGCGAGCCGGCTAAAGATGACGCTCCATACATAGACTCAAGCGCGTCGGATCAATACGGATGCAGGATCGTTGAGGAGCAGCCATCCACCTCTGTGGATGTTTGAGCCTGCCTCCACGTCGTTTTGGTCAGGACATGACCCCACATGGTTGTTTTGGAGGTTCAATTGTGTCTGTCTGGTAATTTCAGTTCTCAGCTTTCTTCATTGGATAATTTTTGACAAGCTTAAGCGACGCTCAGCTCTGTTCAGGTCGGAAGCAATTTTCATTTACGCCTATGTTTGCTACTCTATTGTAGTCTGTATCACTCTCGGGATAAAGCCTGGGACTGTTAGCATGGTCTGTGTCAATTTGTCTATCTTTCAGTTGGTTCTGGATTTTGTCAATCTGTTAGTCTTCCAGTTATGGTCTGTGGCAATTGTCTATCCTCTAGTTATCAAGGGTCTGTTGGACAAGTCAGATTTCAAGGGTCTGTTGGACACTCAAGTGTTAAAGCTCTGCTAAATCCATCTCAGTATGGTGAATTTTTTAGGCCAGCCTCGATGTAATCTTTTTTGTAACTTTTTGTATAATAATAGAAGTAGCCTAATTTACAAAAAAAAAAAATATGATAAAAACGTGCAATTGTTTTTTAATAAAAATTGAGTAATACGCTATTAAAGGTGAAATTGAATGCCTAACACCTAGTGTAATGCCCTCGGTAATGTGCGACAGGTGCGCGCATTGGACGCCGGGCGGGCACACCGGGTAAGCGTGGACGAAGGCAAACGACGAGCGTCGGGTGACACACATACGTTGGATAGGCGGCACGACGGAACGATGGGGCGTGCGGGCGACTCCAGCGGCAGGCGTGCATGACAACACGCGAATAGGTGGGTGACCTTACGACGGGCGAGTGCGCGGGTAGGCGATGTGCGACGGTGAACGCAGGTGGGCTGTGCGAACCAGAACATCACAGAACAATGCGACGAGCAGCAGGGCGACACACACCCGAGCGGATGACAGTGAACGAACACGGTTGAGCGAGTTTATACCGTGCGGTGAAGGCTTGAACAATGAGGATGAGCCGACGTTCATATGCCAAACTTTGGTGGTGCGTTGGGTAATATTCTGGGGGTCGGCCGAAGTGCCACCGCCCACAATCACATGCGTTAGCATATGTATAAGTATGTGATGCGATGGGACATTCGAATCATCAACGAACAGCTCGCATATCTTCGCATAGCCAAGAGAAGGGCGCGCAGATTGAAGAAGGAAATGCGCACATCTTATGCGCATGGTTCTTAGTCTTGTACGCTCGATTAAGGCTTGGAAGTAAGTCGAAGATTGCGCAGGGTGGTTCTATATTACGGTTATAGTGCAGACTTGGTGTGGGATGTTGGGTGGCTCGGATGAGCACCATCCTTTGTACAAGGGATGCATGAACTGTTGTAAGGCAAGGTTGCTGATATTGTAAAATTGGCTAAGTGCTGGCTTGGAGTTTGCCAAGCACACTTAAGCGTTGTAATATTGAAAAGTTGTTATAATAAACATTGTGGGCAGACTGTTCGGGAGTTACCCCTCCCCTTTATATCGTGCAATTGATGTGTTTTATAATTGCTGTGTTAATGAATGAGTATGGGCTTCATTGACATAAAGGTTTAATGCATTTTACTTGGTTGCGAAAAATAAACTAAGTATCGGTTGTGAATTAGGCGTAGTCCGCACACATAAGTATTGTTAAAAAGAAAGTGTGGGGTGGTGCCGCACCTCGCCGGCACGGTTGGAAGACCACCGTAGGCTTGGGGGCATGACAGTTGGTATCAGAGCTAGTGAAGCTCGTGACGAAGTGACCGTGGAGACAGGTTCTTGCACGGAAAGAGGTTGGTGAAACACTCTAAGTGTGACATGAAGGACTTGGGTTGCAGGTGAAGCCGGTGCATGGTCGAGACTAGATTGCAAAGAAGCAGAAGGCTATTAGCAATGGCTGAAGCCGAGGCTGGGTCTAGTCATGATCCCACAGAGACTACTCTTGGGTTGATACAGAAAATGGTGAACAGATTGGAGCACTTGGAAGATCATTTTGAGAAGAAGATTGACCTTGTTTTGGAAGAACAAAAGGCATTCTTGAAGATGAAAGATGAACTTGATGAACTCCGAACTCAGCATGAGTACACTGATTTGATGTGTACACAACTTGAATTAGGGGTCAATGACGTAGAAGCTTCAAGGGACCAGGGTCTTGCAGAGATCGTGGACTTGAGGAAAGCTCTTGAAGAAGCCAAGGATGAAATAGCAGTGTTGAAGAAGCCCGTGAGGCATGGCTCAGGTGGAGGAGTGCCTCATGTGAAAGTTTAGGAACCGGATTCATTCGATGGTACAAGGAGTGCAAAGACTCTTGGTAACTTCTTGTGCGACATGGAGCAATACTTGGAAAGGTTGGGTCTATCCGATGATGAGACTAAGGTCAAGGTTGCTGTTCAATTCCTCACAAAAGATGCCAAGATGTGGTGGAGAAGAAGGATGGACCAGGTTGCAAATGGAAGTGCTACTGACATCACTTCTTGGGATGAAATGAAAGGAGCCTTGCAGGCCCATTTTAGTCCTCAGGATGAAACATGGGAAGCTAGGATGAAGATCAAGTTTATAAAGCAAATCGGGAACCTTCAAACTTATCAAAGGGAGTTTGCAAGTGCGGTCCTTGAGCTACCTGATATGGCAGAGAGAGACAAGGTATTCAATTTTATTGTTGGGTTGAAGCCTTGGGCACGCAATGAGGTGAAGAGACAAAGGATTCGTACATTTGAAGAAGCCTTTGCTGCAGTTGATAGGTTGGTTGAGAACCATGATGAGACTTTTGATGATAGAAAGAAGAAGTTCGACAAACCGAAGGATAAGAAGAAAGAAGAAGCTTCGAAATCAGATGATGGTTCGAAGGCAAAGAAGGTCTTGAAGTGTTGGATTTGTGATGGTCCACATACGGTGAAGAATTGTCCCTCTAAACCGAACTTGGCTTCTATAGCACAATCCAATGCGAATGATGAAGGTGCTTATGTGGGTATGATGCAGATTCTTGGAGCTGCTGCTGCTACAGAGGTGATCTCTCGGAAGGATCCCGAGAGGAACAAGTTGGAGTATGTCCGAATGAAGGTTGGAGGAGCTGATATACTCACTATGGTGGATAGTGGGGCCTCTCACAACTTCATGGGTGAAGATACTGCAAGGAAGGTTGGGCTGAAATATGTTCCTATCAAGGCACATATGAAGATGGCGAACTCTCCTCCGAATGAAGTACTTGGTTTGGCTGAACGAGTGGACACTACACTTGGTGAGTGGACCGAGAAGGTGGACTTCACCATAGTGAGGATTGATGACTATGAAGCCGTACTAGGGATGGAGTTTATGAAGCAATATGATGTGATGATCGTTCCACACTTGAAGAAGTTGTACATCTATGATGGAAGGGAAGATGTACCCATAGGTGTGCCTACCTTTGGGGTAACCAGACCTGATCATGAGGTGGCAGCAATGCAAGTAAGGAGTGATGAAGATTTGGGTGATGTATGTAAGCGTTTGTCCAAGGCAGAGACAAATCTTACCGAACAATCATTGGTCATCAAATCACTTTCAGGTAGTATCTTGGACTTGACAAGAAGGCTAGAAGTGATTGAGGATGAGGATGATGATGAAGCATATGTGAGGCCGGGTGAGGACCGGGTCACTTATCTACAAAGGTTGGAAGTTGAAGATCCTGATAGGTGGATCGAATTGATTAGTGAGGGTGAGCCTTCAGGCTCTCACCCCTCTACATCTTCTTAGATGAACAAGAAGAGGGGGCTCATTGTTAACTGCTCATGGCAGTGAGTCCCTTAAGCAGGTTGAGCAGGTATGATGGTGCAGGGATGGCTTGGCATCAAGCATCATGACATGTTGCAGATGAGATGAGGGCTACTTCATGGACCTAGACATGGGGTTATTCTTGATGAGTTCAGGATGTGGCAGATGTTTTGAGGAACAACTAATGGTGGCATGAGGATGTTCACTCTCATTGTTTGAGCGTGATGGTTGGACTGATCACCCGACTAGTTCAGACATGGGGGACGTCAGTGAGAAGAGATGTGTTGGCATTATGTTAGAGTATCATGGCAGCTGGTCACATAGAACACATGATGGAGAGAGGTGTTCTTATGAATCACTTTGACAGATGAGATGTTGGCACATGGTTGTGATGTGTTAACACTGGTTGGCATATCATGGGCAGTTTGCACATGATGGAGTTGGTGACATGATGGAGTTAACACATTGTTACAGTGGACATGCAGCTTGATGTTGAAAGGATCATCCTTTCACGATGGAGAGCAGCATGGGGAGATTGTGGTAGGTGGTCGATGATCATGGACAGCGATGACATACCTTGGTATGGACAATCTTGGCGGCAGCTAGTCACTTAGATGAGACATGGTGGAGATGGAGGCCTACATATGTGCAGGGATGTTTGCCATATGTGAGGGGAGCTGACATCATGGTTTTATGCTTGGAGTTGGGATGTTGTCGAGGATGACAACGACTTCAGGTGGAGGAGGATGTGATGCCCTCGGTAATGTGCGACGGGCGCGTGCATTGGACGCCGGGCGGGCACTCCGGGTAAGCGTGGATGAAGGCAAACGACAAGCGTCGGGCGACACACATATGTTGGATAGGTGGCACGACGGAACGATGGGGCGCGCGGGTGACTCCAGCGGCAGGCATGCACGACAACACGCGAACGGGCGGGCGACCTTGCGACGGGCGAGCGCGCGGGTAGGCGATGTGTGACGGTGAATGCAGGTGGGCTGTGCGAACCAGAACATCATGGAACAGTGCGATGAGAAACAAGGCAACACACACCTGAGCGGATGACAGTGAACGAACATGGTTGAGCGAGTTTATACCGTGCGGTGGAGGCTTGAACAATGAGGATGAGCCGACGTTCATATGCCAAACTTTGGTGGTGCGTTGGGTAATATTCTGGGGGTCGGCCGGTGTGCCACCACCCACAATCACATGCTTTAGCATATGTATAAGTATGTGATGTGATGGGACATTCGAATCATCAACGAATAGCTCGCATATCTTCACATAGCCAAGAGAAGGGTGCGTAGATTGAAGAAGGAAATGCGCGCATCTTATGCGCATGGTTCTTAGTCTTGTACGCTCGGTTAAGGCTTGGAAGTAAGTTGAAGATTGCGCAGGGTGGTTCTATATTACGGTTATAGTGCAAACTTGGTGTGGGATGTTGGGTGGCTCGGATGAGCACCATCCTTTGTACAAGGGATGCATGAACTGTTGTAAGGCAAGTTTGCCGATATTGTAAAATTGGCTAAGTGCTGGGTTGGAGTTTGCCAAGCACACTTAAGCGTTGTAATATTGAAAAGCTGTTATATAAAACATTGTGGGCAGACTGTTCGGGAGTTGCCCCTCCCATTTATATCGTGCAATTGATGTGTTTTATAATTGCTGTGCTAATGAATGAGTATGGGCTTCATTGATATAAAGGTTTAATGCATTTTACTTGGTTGCGAAAAATAAACTAAGTATCGGTTGTGAATTAGGTGTAGTCCACACACATAAGTATTGTTAAAAAGAAAGTGTGGGGTGGTGCCGCACCTCGCCAGCACGGTTGGAAGACCACCGTAGGCTTGGGGGCATGACACCTGGCATGCAACAACTATAATAACAGCGTGTAACCAAACATCAGCGATACCCAGCGGTATTTCTGTTGCAATTATTTACTAACCGTTATTTACTTTAACTTAAAAGAACATTTATCCCACCCTGCTTAAACAATCAACCGATTATAATTAATTTTTTAAAATAGACGAGGAATTTATTGTTAAATTATCATTCGTGATACATCGAAAGACCACATACTGTCAAAAGTACTCACGGAGACCACAATGAAGATGAGTGGATAGAGGGGAATCTCGTAGCCTAATCTTGTAGGTGGCGACAAAAAAACAAACAACTTTATTGTGTTCAATAAGTTTAAAATAAGCTGAAGACAGTGGATGTACTAAAGACACTTTAAACATAATTATTATTCAATATCCAAATAATAATGACACTTTTTGATTTCATCCATCCATAGTCGGTAGATGCTAAAATTAATAATGCCCATACCTAATCCTAAACGCAGTTTTTTATATGTCTTCTTTTTTGATGTGTGGATCTCAAGTCAATTTTCGAGAACACCGCTGCTCCCTTCAGTTGATTGGATAAGTCATCAATCCTCGGCAAAGGATATTTATTCTTGATAGTTATTTTGTTCAACTGCATGTAATCAATGCATAATTTGAGGGTACCATCTTTCTTTCTCACAAATAAGACCGGTGCACCCCAAGGTGATACACTTGGCCTAATGTATCCCTCTTCCAACATTTCCTTCAACTGGAACTTTAACTCAATCAACTTAGGTGTGATCATCGTGTAAGTTGCTTTTGATGTTGGAGCTGTCCCTGGTACTAGCGCAATAAAAAATTCTACCTCCCTGTGAGGTGGCAACTATGTAATGTCCTCAGAAAATACATCCCAAAATCGCTGCAACAGTGGGTACCTATTAAACATATCTACATCCTCAACCTCCTTACTCTTATCACTAGAAATGTGTACTGCAAATAGCTTACATTCTTTCCTGTGGCTACACTTTGCTTTCACAGCTATCACCATCCTAACTGATGTGGCCTTCTTCTTACCCTGCAAGATTCTTGGCTCTCCATTCTCATCAACACACTCAATAACTTTGTCATAGCAATCAACCTTGGTTCGATGTTGATACAACCAATCCATGCCCATTAACATATTGTATGAACCCAATGGTAATAGATTCAAATGTGTTGTTATAGGCATACCATTTAAGTCAAATGTACAAGACCTTACCCAATGATGAACTTGCTTCTTTGTACATGTAGCCAACTGCAATAACCAAGACTTTGCATGCAATTCCTTACTCAAACCACATTTATTAACCAAGTCAAGACTAACATAGCTATAGTTGGATCCAGAGTCAATCAAAAAAGAAATAACTTGATCACAAAGCTTACTATCCATCTCAATGATAGATGACTGGTGTTCTTCTTTCCCATTGTCCACTGCTGCATATATACGTGGAATACTCTGACCAACATCCCCAATAGTCTATGTCCCATGTGTGTTGTATATCTTAGGCCTTCCACCCTGATGTTGCGAACAATCTCTCCTAAGGTGCTCCTCACCACATGTCCAACACCCCAACTGACCGCTGCCCTCACCTTTATGCTAATGTTGCTGTTGTGGCACATGTCCCTATCTAGTTGCATTAAATCTCTTTTGTGGTGCCATATTTTCTTTCCCATCTGCATGTTGAGGCCTTGTCCTCTTAAGCTACTATTTATCTCTACCTTTATCTTTTCCTTTCCATCCATTTTGAGATTCATTCATTCTTATGCTTTGATTGGTCAAAACGATGCTTCAGTTTCTCAATGACTTCCTCAAGTGACCGAGGCTCATCATACTCAATATGATCTCTAGATGTTAATGGAAAACCAGTGACAAATCTCTGAACTTTAACCTTCTCATTAGTAAGATATGGTACGTACCTCAATAGATCAAGAAACTTGGTTGTATACTCTTCGTCTGTGATTGACCCCATATTTAACTCATAGAATTCTTTAGCCTTGCTGTCGTAGTAACTTTTTGACAAGTACTTCTTCCTAAAAAGTCTATCAAATTATCGCCAACTCAAGTCATCTGTTATGATGTCTCTAACTCGCTTGAAATCTTCCCACCATAAGTCTTCTTTAATTTTCAAGCTAAAAATAGTTATCTGGACCTTCATGTTATCTTTGTATTCATGCAACTCAAATAATTTGTTCATGCCAAGTATCCAAGCCTTTGCATCTTCTGGCTTCTTCACATCTCCATCAAAAGTAGGTGGTTTTGATTTCTTGAATTCATCTGATAAGTATCCCATATCATTCCTCCTGTAAGGATGCTAGGGACAATGATCATGATGTCTACTAGAACCAGAACTCGAATAATTCATTTACTCATTGCCCCTTATTTCTGGAGTGTCCAACAACCTGCCATCTCTCACTGTATCAGATATATCTGACCTGTGTCTACTAGGAGATTACTACCATATGCCCCATTAGTTTTATCATCTTTTCCATGGATGATTCTGAAGCGGCCCTTGTTGTTGCAAGTCTAAGAAACTGTGAAGAAGTATAGCATTAACCTCTTCTTGCTTATCTTGTGCCTGTATGATATGATCATTATGTTCCTTACAACTCCTTATCTCTTTCTTCAAGCTTCTCAGTGTATCGGCCAAATCAAAAGTACGCCCCATACCACACTACTCATCTCATGCATAGGGAGATTCTATATAGTCTACAACCTTTCTAGCTATTTCATCTCTTTCATTTTGTAATGCATAATATGTCAGATAAACCAAATCACAATAAACCAATGTCCCATAATATAGATTGCGGAGGATACCTTGCCTGCAAGATCACCAAATTAACGTGATACATGTATAAAATAATCATAACAAGATATGAACATACACAAATAAATGTATCAACACATAAACATCTCTAACTAGGATGTGATCATCAATGCAAGGCCATATCAACAATGCATGCTATGACCTCATGCATGACAACAACCATTACTCCATTCCTATCCTTACTTTTCAACCCCCACACCTCACATCCTAAATAATCACTAACGCTAATCTAAGTTTTTTTAATTCATATTTCAACTGGAAATATAAGGTTTTATTAGTTAAAAATTAAGAATTAAAAATTGAAAATTAAGTAAAATTATTTTTAACTAGATAATTTCAAAATTTAGATTAATATTAATATCAACATCATTAGTGATTAATATTATTATTAAACATTATTTCTTAATCCAAGAAAATTTAAATCATAGTTATAAGAAGAGTTTCCGCGTAAATCACATATAGAAAGACCTTTGTGGACGCATTTCGAACCAACAAGTGTGGTTCATCATCAGGACAAGTTGAAGAAACAAATCCAGCTTAGCATGTTAAATAGTCTCAGCAAGACTCCCACGGCTAAATTTGAATAACGCCTAATTTTGACTATAGGATCTAGGTCAAATTTATATTTGTTAATTTAATATTATTATTATTTTAATGTTATTATTATTTTTAATATTATATTATTAATATATTATTCTATTTATGGAAATAAGAAAAACTAGGTAAAAAATAAATAAATAAGGGAAAAGTTTCCAAAGGAAATTATTTATTTATTTAAATTAAAATACTAACATTAGGTTGTTAATATAAAATAATTCTAATGGTTATTAAAATTATTATTATTTATTGTTTTCTTTTATGGAAATAATTTAAATTAGGTAAATATATAAATAAATAAACTAATGGTTAGTCTTAAAAAAGATTTATTTCATTATATACAATATTACTAAATTTTATATATGTATGTATAATTTAATAAAATAGTAATGTTAGGTTGTTAGGATAAAAATAAATAAATAATTTTAATGGTAAGTTGAAAATGGTAATATATTCATTTATTAAATTAT
>APFE030900697.1:2370-29368 GCA_000404065.3 Pinus taeda | reverse complement strand
TTAAAATAATAATAATATTAAATTAACAAATATAAATTTGACCTAGATCCTTTAGTCAAAATTAGCCGTTATTCAAATTTAACCGTGGGAGTCTCTGCTTAGACTATTTAACATGCTAAGCTGGATCTGTTTCTTCAACTTGTCCTGACGATGAACCACACTTGTTGGTTCGAAACGCGTCGACAAAGGTCTTTCTATATGTGATTTACGCTGAAACTCTTCTTATAACTATGATGGATCACAGAAGCCTCAATTCTAAAATTAAAATCAATCATTTCGAAAGACAAAACTATTCTAAAAATTTTAAAATTTATTCTAAATTAAAATTAACATTAATTAATTAAAATAATCTCAATCAAAATTACATTAATATTAATATTAACTTTACCATTAATTGTTAAGGAATTTTTCTAAATTAAAATTCAACATAAATTATATGATTATGAATATTAACATTATTAATAATCTTAAAATTTTAAAAGACAAATTTATTCTAAAAATTTATTCCAAATTAAAAATTAATTCTTAATCTAACAAAATTAAAAATCAATCCTTTCGAAAGACAAATCTATTCTAAAAACTTTAAGAATTTATTCTAAATTAAAAATTAACATTAATTAACTAAATTAAAATTAGTTAAAATAATCTGAATCTAAATTATATTAATATCAATATCAACTTTACTATTAATTTTTAAGGAATTTTTCGAAATTAAAATTCAACATAAATTATATGATTATGAATATTAGCATTATTAATAATTTTAAAATCTTAAAAAGAAATTTTAAAACATCTTTATTAAAATTCTAAAATAAAATTGAAATTAATTAGAATTAATTGAAATTCTAAAATAAAATAATTAAAAACAAAAAGTAATAATGGAAAAAGAAAAATTAATTAAAATTAATAGAAAAAAGAAAGCAAGAAAAAAATTTAATTAAAATAAAAATAAAAAAATTAAAATTATTTAAAATTATCATTATAAATAATGGTATGGCTGGCTAAGAACATTCCCTCTCCACATAGCTCACTCCTTTATTTATTCAGTCCCCGCGAGATCTGTCCTTGACATTTATAGATCTATACTGATGATGAGCCACGGTGGATGGCTCGAGACATCGATTCTAACAACAATGGATGTGATCATTCCAGAAGAAAATTCTACACATAGTACAAATCACAAAAGCCTCCAAACAATAACCATTACTCCATTGTACACATTGCTATATGCAACCAACAGTATTCATAAGCAATGCTTAACCAAATATAAATACGCATAACCGCATGTAATCGAACGTGATCAATCAGTTCTTGTAATCAACCTACAACATTGATACATGTAATTAAAATATTCAAAATGTAACCTAACATACAAGGATGTAAGTAGATGACATAAACTCAACATGTAAGCGACAAATAACCATATACAGTGAATCACATACTCATGTCAATTACTCTTCATGAAATCAACATCAAATTCTCTATGATAACCATACTACAACTCTAATCCATCATCCAGCAAATGCAACAAGTATATAAGTGTAAGAGACACACATGCAACTGACATACATGCATGACTAACACATTCAACCCATTCAGTGTGAGAGTTGAACCATGCTCTGGTATCACTTTGTAACACCATCCTCCAACATTCACCCAAGTAACCATGCCAACCGGGGTAAACATGAGATGAGAGGCTACTATGATCATATTCCACCTCCTAGGTAACAACCTTAAGGAAGTGGAATCGATGGAACATCTATGTAACACCCTCCTCTCACATCCACCCAAGTAACCATGCCAACTGGGGTAAAACATGAGACGAGAGGCTACTATGATCAAATTTGACCTCTTAGGTAACCTTAAAGAAGTGGAATCAATGGAACATCACATAGAGTCATTTAAGATCATCAATGGAACCCTCAGGAGACAAGTGAGCCACTCAGACAGTTTGTCCTTGGGTCCCACTATTGGTCTATACCTCTTAGGCCATAGTTGCTCTCATACTTTGGGCAAGAGGGTGACCAGAGACCTAAAGTCACTCTCATAGGTCTTCCTACCAGTGAATGTGGACCAAACTTGCCAGTTCTGTGCCAGCGACCTCGGGAATTAAGGTACTTTTTAAGGCCCAAAGCCCGGGCCACTGCCCAAATAGGAATGAAAGCTTATAATCAAGTAAAGTATAGGGAACCAATGATGCAAAATTAAATAATTAATCATGACCTTAACCAGACCCATACTAGCCATGGCAGGCATTTCATCAAACATATTGTCAACATGTAACCTACAGGTGTTAACAACATAATTAAGTGTAGGGATCTCATACTTATCTGAGAATCGCCATGAACCATTGTTTCCTCATGTCATTTTCTTCCTTATCATTTATTAGGTCATAAATACCATATCCACTCAAATACAAGTAAAAACATGCTGACAGCCAAACATAGTTGCTACCACAAAATATACATCTAACCAGCAATATAGGAACATAATTACAATGAACATATCAGCCATCAAAATCCATATATATATCAGTACATTTACACGTGAAAATCAATGGAAATATTTTCTCATTAATCAATGCAATGAACCAATCGGTGATGGGACTACCACGTTCCACCCAACCATAGATTGGATGAGCCAAGTCTCCCTTCAGCCAATCACCCTTGTTCCATATTCTAAGTATGAATGTGCGACTCATAGAACACATCAAAAACACCAACCAATGCGGATGCCACCAGAGCTCTCCACCTACACTGTGAGGAATTTGAGTGCCTCCTAGTCTCTGAAGCTTTACTATGCATCCACAGGCTGATATAGGGATCACTAGGCCCTACACCAAGACATACTCTCTAGGCTTTACCGTGCATTCCATCCTGGAATCACTAGGCCCAACAGAGAGAAAATCCACCTCTTGGCTTTACTGTATATCCCTCCATTCACCAATAAGGATTCCTAGGCCTAATGAGGCACACAATCTGGCTTTATCACAACACACGGTCTTGTTCAAGGGCTACTAGGTCAATGGATTCATGCATCCTTAGTCCAGTTCAGGGACCACTACCACCATGTGTTTGTCAATTTAGAGATCCACGCCACTCGGCTTCGAATCCAATCTAGCCAGCCCACACAAATAGCATGAGAGAACATGTTGGCCCTGAGGTGCAGTGCCATTATTTTAATGGAAATGTCCCCTGTTTTAGCTCCAATGGTCTTGTTAGCCCAGAGGTGCTAATCCAAATGGATCCTAGAAAACCCTCTAAGTCTCCTATATCTTCTAAACATTCAAAACTGTCACCTAAGAAATACCCTCCAAAAGGGGGGAAAACGCTATCGGGAAATGAAAACATAGAGAAAATAATGAAAAACAGAGCAGTGGAGGCTTGAACAATGAATGCACAATAGCCATCAAATCTGGACAATCAATGGTCGAGATCTGATTAGGAAAATCGCAATCATCCATCACAACAGAGCACTCACCAAACGACCCGGGGTTATCACGATATGTGATTTCTATTAATTGCATTGCAATATCGCATCGAAGCTTCAGAGAGGAGTGATATATATATATATATATATGCGATGCGATTAATTGGACCCAATGGGAATATAAACACTATTGTAGAGGATTTGAGATTCGCCAATTAGAATTTTTTATATATTTTCATATATTTTGTTATTTAACGAAATAAAAAGGGAAAACACTGATGCGATAAAACCCGAACCTGAAGAGGTTTGGCAATGAAAATGTATATTGTTTCAAGTCTGGAGGAAGCCATTTTTACATTATTTTCAATGTTTTAAACATATTTCCAAAATACAAAGGGAAGCCTTGGAACAAGGCCGAAGCAACTTGCAACAATGATTAAGGACGGACCCGATAGGAGAATAGACCAGATTTAAGGACTTTTTAAGTCCGTATGAATAGTGTTTGTGGCGGATTTTCATAGTTTGAATGCATTTCACTATGTTAATAGAAAGTGGTCGTTTCAAGGATTTCAAAGGCCTGATGCACTCCTCCATGGCAGAATAGGTGACCACCTCCCCTTAAGGCATTATGCAATGATTATTTAATGCTAGAAGAGGGATTCGAGTGGAGAGAGGCCGGGAGACAGATGGCCAGGAGGGGAAAAAGCCACAGCATGATGCAGCTGAACCAACAGAAGTGATCATGAAGCATCGCTGGCACGAGCAAGCTACTTAACAACACGACAAAATTACCAGAATTTGGTTACTGTGTTGTTAGAAAAAGAGACCTCTGGCTCATGTCTGTCGAATGATGGCATCAAGCAGTTAGAAGCTAGAGGGGATAGACTAAGACACCTCGAGCCTCAGAGAGCCCGAGAGCATTGTAAAAAGCATATAAATGGCTGAAAGTTAGAAGTATTAAGGGTTCA
Source organism: Pinus taeda (assembly GCA_000404065.3). Taxonomy (NCBI): domain Eukaryota; kingdom Viridiplantae; phylum Streptophyta; class Pinopsida; order Pinales; family Pinaceae; genus Pinus; species Pinus taeda. The sequence goes on along the minus strand of APFE030900697.1, from coordinate 24,971 downwards.
AATTTTGGAGACTGTGGATATTCCGCTCCTCTCAGCGTCTCATCTTCATTCCAGTAATACAAAATTCTTTCGCTGTTACATGTTCAATTCCCATTTTCTTCTCTATTATAAGCTTGCACTTGAATAGGTTATTCAGGTTTTCTTCTATATCTAATGCCAGATAATTATTGTCTTATCTCTGCATTGATAAATTAGATTTGCAAGCTTCATTTACTTTCTATAGCTAGCCATTCATATGTGTTTATGTATGTATCTGTTGGTACAATTAGGATTCTCCATCTATTCATTGAATTTATAAACTATTGAGCATTAGTGGTTGAAAGCCTTGTCAAGCTGAGGGTCTTCATGCATGTCTTGAGTGAAAACAGAGATGAATAGTCATCTGACATGATCCAAACCCCAATCCATTCCAATAGTTCAGAGAACAATATTGAAGATTTATATGTTTCCAAGCATATTTGAGCTACAACCTAGGAGAGTTTCCTGGAGTGCTAACATAATTGGCGCCGCCGCTGAGGAGAGGAGACTGAAGCTCAACTTCCATGGGGGATGAAATAGATCCAACCTTGATGATAAACAAAGTTTGGACACTTTTTCGGTTGTAATCATCTATCTGGTGACTCTACTGGAGGACTAACCTCTTGGAAACTCCACTTCATAGTTATGGCTCAGTTTGTGAGGCATACTCGGAGAAATCCTTACAAGCCACAAGCTAACCTAGTACCTGACCCTGAAAGAATCATCAAAGAAAGAAAGGCATTGCAGAAAGGAGTGTCAAGTTCAGGTAGCTCTAAACAATATTCAATATCTCTTTAAGAAAATCCTGTAATAGAACAATTACATGTTGAGAGTATAGCATCTAATAATTCCAGTGAAGAAAAAGCCTTAGAGATTCATAAAGCTCCTTATTCTTTAGGTTCTCCTTCCATTCTAAGCCCGAAGGAAGCCTCTCCTCCTATCCATCATACTCCTTTAGTCCTATCAGTCACTCCTCAACCCTCTATCATTCAAACTTCCAATACCCTTATAGCCACCATAGCTATGGTAGGTCCACAAGCACCTATCAAAATGGAAAGAATCATAGTTGCTAGGTATGGTCCTCTAGTACTGCCCACTCCTTTGAATGCCATGCCTACTAGAGAATATCAGAAGTATAGACCTAAGTTCAATGGGACAGACGGTGTTTTAGCCAAGGAACATCTTGAATCATTCTATAGCTATGATGATAACCTGGACATTAGTGAAGATGATGTATGGATGACAGTATTTGTCCAAAGTCTAGATGGAGAGGCTAGAAAATGGTTCGGAGAACTGACCCCAAGTTCTATAGCAGATATTGAGGCTTTAGATGATGCATTCCTAAAGCATTGGGGGGGGGGTAAGAAGGATCTACTCTACTACCACAACGAGTTTGGGAACTTAAAGGGGGAAAATGGTGAGTTGTTGTCTGATTTTAATAGGAGGTTTAATCGTATGTACAACAAGATACTAGTTGAAGTAAAGCCCACCACTACCTTTGCTAAACTCACCTATGTCAGCGCCTTTGATTCTGACTTCTGTCTACTTTTGAGTGAGAGACAATGTGCTACCTTGGCTGATATGAATGACGCAACCTTGGAAGTAGAATAAAACATCATGGCTGCAAGGAAGCTCAAGGGAAATGTTGATAGAAGGAGACAGAGGGGCAAATCTTCATCATCTTCAGATCCCAAGATAGATAAAGTGACGAAGATGATAGAGTCATTAGCCTTTGAGATCTCCAAATTAAAGGTTGAGAACCACCCTAGAAAGGAAGAGCTCTTAATACCTTTGCTCCTAGGAACCCAAAACCATATAGAAGAGCTAATGAGCAATTGTAGATTTTGAAAAGAAGCAAAGATTCCAATGAAGACCAAAGGGTGAAGACCCCTTTCCAGAATGTAGTCATGGAAGAAGAGAAGTCTGAAGAAGATGATGAGATCCATTGTCTGGAAGACAAAGGTAGTGCCACCTTTTTTACTTCAGCTGCCTATGAAAAGTCATTTTTCAATGAGGAGATCAGCCAAGAGTGGGATGGTGGAGTTGTTCTAAAAACTGGTGATCAACACAGATATGAGCTGAGGTCGAAGATGAATAATGCCAAGGAAACTCCTATTCAAAGAGCCATCGTCCCTGCAATACAACAATCTAAAAAGCAAAAATGGTCGGCAGTTGATCCCATCATCCTCAAAGCTCCAGCTCATGAGGTAAGAGGCCTTGACAAGTCTCCTTCTCCTTTCAATTTTGAATCAGAAATTCAGAAGCTAAGCATACCTATACCTCTGATTGAACTAGTGAAGAAAGAGTCCTTCAAGAGATCTATCCTCGAGGCCCTTGAGCCTAAAGCCATCTAAGCCTCCACTGACTACGTAAATCTGCAAGACGACAAACCGATTGTTGTTCTTAGCCCAGTGATTGAAAATTGTGATGACAGCTCCCCATCATTCTGTCTCTTTGCCTATTCATGACAAAATCCTTCACAAATACCTTCTAGACATAGGATCCAACCATAATCTAATGCCCAAGACTATCATGGATGAGTTGGGTCTTGACATTACCAAGTCTTATCATGACCTATTTTCTTTTGACTCTAGAAAAGTGAAATGTTTGGGATTAATCAAAGACCTAGCCATCACCTTGTCTCAGTTGGCCATGAAGAACATGATGATGGATATTGTGGTAGTAGATGTACACCCCAAGTTTTGCATGTTGCTCTCCAGAGGTTGGATCAAGAGATTAGGTGTAACATTGCAAAATGATCTGTCCTATGCTACTGTCCTAGTTTTTGGAGGTGAGAATATGAGATTATACAGAGAAGTTCATTTGGCTTATGTCATCAGTGATGAAAGGAATACCACTAATCATCCCATCTATGTTGTTGACAATGATTTTGGAGCTTGTATTCTTTAGATTGAAGAATCCTAGTTGGCCTCCACGTAGCTTAAGAAACCGGGTTTCCATATCACAGAGGAATAAGGCCCACAAATTTGGGACATGTTATTTGATGGAGCTTGCTCTAAGGAAGCTGCAGATGTAGGTGTAGTCCTTGTGTCCCCCACATAAAAATGCATTCATTTATCTTTCAAGTTAACTTTTCAAGTCACAAATAACATAACAGAATATGAAGCCTTGATATTCGGCTTAAACGTTGCTAAAGAACTGGGCATCAAAGGTCTGAAGGTGTTTGGAGATGCAAACCTTATCATTCAGCAAGTCAACAAACATTTCCAAGTAAAGCATCCAAGGTTAAAAGTATACAGAGATGAGGTATGGAATCTCATGGACTCTTTTAATATTTCCAACATTTCTTACATCCCGAGACTGAAGAACCATCTTTTTGATTCCCTTGTTATGTCTGCTAGCACGTTTATTCCTCCTTTGCCTCCTAAATTGACTTATGAAGTTAAGGTGAAATATATACCATCTTTGCCTGACAATAAAATACTGGAAAGTTTTTGAAGATGACGATGAAATTGTTGTGTGTGGAGCATGATTGTTCAAAGGTCTTTGTTTCAGCCGGATGTATACCCCAGGAAGTTTGTACACCCCTCCACACGGGGGGGTATGGGGGCCAGTGGTCCCCGATGAGGGCTTGGGGATAGCACCCTTGAAAGCTAAAAGCAAATGTAAAATTGCCTTGTCAAAGCATAGTAATTTCTAGTCAATCTGGGCTGTTCATTAAAGGGATGATCTGACAGTAGAACTTATGTTTAGTTTAGGGTTTTTTGCCCTAGAAGGCAACCCATCTCTTTGTATGAGGGCATTGTATTTGAGGCTGTGTAATATATGTATATTCTCCGAGCGAGAAACAGAGAAGTGAGAATGTGAGAGAAAACATAGGATATTACAACGGATCTACTATAGGTTGTGTCGCTTCATTTTACTGGATAATAGAAACGAAGGATTGGCTGTTCGGGGTGGATGTAGCCCAAACTGGGTGAACAACGTATATCTGTGTCTCTCTTGTTTTATGTGTTTTCTGTGTTTATATTTCTGCAATATTTTATGTGTTCCATTGCTTCGTAATATATAATTTTCTAACAACTGGTATGAGAGCCGAAGGTCTATTTGGCTGATAAACTCGTAGGAAAGAAGGGTTCCTGGTTTGAGTGGGAGCAACGGGGGAAGATGGTAAGTTTAGGGTCCAAAAATTTAATGGCTAAAACTTCTTGCTGTGGAAGATGCAGATGGAAGATTATCTGTATCAGAAATATCTATACCTACCATTGGGTAGAAAAACAAAGATGCTGACGGGTATGACAGATGAAGAATGGAACCTTCTTGATAGAAGGGCACTCGAAATAGTATGGTTGTGCCTTGCAGCGTCAGTCGCCTTCAACATTTCGAAGGAAACAACAACAGAGGGTTTGATTAAGGCGTTGGAGAAACTATATGAAAAACACTCGACCTCAAACAAGGTATTTGTTATGACACAGTTATTTAATATGAAGATGTCGAAAGGTGGATCTGTTGCAGACCATTTAAATGATTTTAATATTGTTACAAGTTAGTTATGTTCTGTACGGGTAAACTTTGATGATGAATTTAGAGCTCTGTTATTCTTGTGCTCATTACCAGAAAGTTGGAATGGCTTAGTAATGGCCATTAGTAACTCTGTTTCTGGATCTAGTACTTTAAAGTTTGATGATGTTGTTGGTGCTATCCTTAGTGAGGAAATGTGACGGAAAAGCTCTGGTGAGACATCGAGTAATGCTTTGTGTAGAATCTAGGGGGAGAAAAATGGAAAGAGAAAAGAGCTCAGGATATCACAGTAAATCAAGGAAAGGCAGATCCAAGTCCAGATCGGGGATAGCGTGCTCGAAATGCGGAAAGCATGGACACCTAAAGAAAGGCTGTAGATCTCGGAAGGGAAAAGAAGGAGATGCACAACAAGAAAATAATCATGAAGCAAATGTGACAGCTGAGGTGTTACAAGATGCTTTGATTCTTTCTTTCAAAAATATTACTAATTCCTGGGTGGTAGATTCAGGGGCCTCATTCCATGCCACACCTGATAAGAAATATTTTCATGACTATGTTTAAGGAGATTTTGGGCAAGTCTGAATGAGTGATGATAAACCCTGTAAAATTGTTGGAATGGGTAAGGTTCTTGTAAAATAGCAGAATGGAAACCAATGGCTACTAAAGGAGGTAAGGCATGTTCCAGATCTAAAAAAAAATCTGATTTCAACAGGGCAGTTAGGTGTTGAAGGTTGTGTGACAACTTTCATAGATAAAGCTTGGAAGGTCACCAAAGGAGCCCTGGTAATAGCAAAAGGCGAAAAGGTTGGTACAATGTATTTATGCAATGGTATTTCCAACTCTGTTAATGCTTTAACTTCCAAAGGAGTAGATGCAGCATTTGGCTCATTGGTTCGGACACATGAGTGAAAAGGGGATGAAGATTCTTCCCTCAAAGGATTGTTGCGTTTTAAGAATGTTGATTTGGACTTCTGTGAGAATTGCATTTATGGAAAATAGAAGAGAGTCAAATTTCTCAGAGTTGGGAAAGAAAAGAAGAGCAAAAAATTAGAGCTTGTGCATACAAATGTATGGGGACCTTCTCAAGTATCATCTCTCGGTGGCTATCATTATTATGTTACTTTTATGGATAATGCAACTAGAAAAACTTGGATTTATTGTATTAAGAATAAATCTGATGTATTTGATACTTTCAAGAAACATAAAGCTTTGGTTGAGATTGAGACAAGAAAGAAATTGAAGTGTGTTAGATCAGACAATGGAGGTGAATATTCCAAGAACACCATAAGAAAATGGTGTGTCAGAAAGGATGAATAGAACAATCATGGAGCGTGCAAGGTGCATGAGATTGCATGCAAGATTGCCTTTACAATTTTGGGTAGATGTTGTAGATATTGTTGTTTACCTAATAAACAAAGGGACTTCAAGTTCCTTGGATGGTGGTGTTCCAGAGGAAGCATGGACAAGTAAAAAGGTAAACTACTCTTTTTTAAAGCCTTTTGGTTGTGAGGCCTTTGTCCATATTAATAAAGAAAATAGAACAAAGCTTGAGGCAAAGTCAAAGAAATGTACCTTTATTGGATATGGTGTTATGGTTTTGTTATCGCTTATATGATTACGAAATCACAAAATCATTGGAGCAGAGATGTAATATTCAATGAAAAGGTCTTGTATAAGAATCAATTGCAAGAAAAGAAACAAGAAAAGGAAAACAAGGAATATGCAGTTATTGATGAAATCACTGAAAAAGTAAAGGTGCCTGAAAATAATAATAATCAACAACCACAACAGTAGCAACCACCACAACAGCAACAGGCACCCCAAAAACCTGAAAGTGGTGTTAGAAGATCTACCAGGATAAGTAGACCCCCTGAACGATACTCTCCTTCATTATATTATTTATTGTTGACTGATTCCGGTGAACCCGAATGTTATGAAGAAGCAATGCAGGTTGAAAGCGGGAAGAAGTGGGAGGTAGCCATGGAAGAAGAGATGGACTCCTTAATGCATAACCAGACTTGGGACTTAGTCAGGTTGCCTGCAGGTAAAACTACATTGCAGAATAAATGGGTTTACAGGCTGAAGGAAGAAGATGGAGGAAAACAGAGGTACAAAGCTAGACTTGTGGTGAAGGGGTTTGCACAGAAGAAAGCTATTGATTTTGATGAAATATTTTCTCCTGTTGTTAAAATGACCTCAATCAGAACTATTTTAAGTCTAGTGGCAGTTGAAGATTTGCATCTTGAGCAGTTAGATGTAAAGACAACCTTTCTCCATGGGGATTTGGAGGAAGAGATATATATGCAGCAGCCACAAGGATATGAAGTGAAAGGAAGGAGAAACTTGTGTGCAGGTTGAAGAAGAGCTTGTATGGCTTAAAACAGGCTCCAAGGCAGTGGTATCTAAAATTTGACAAGTTTATGTCTGAACAAGGTTATACTAGATGTCACTCTGATCATTGTTTTTATCTGAAAAAGCAAAATGATGGCAGCTATATTATATTGTTATTGTATGTAGATGACATGCTTGTTGCAGGATCTAACATGCAGGAAATAAATGTGCTCAAAAGAAAATTGGAAAATTCATTTGCAATGAAGGATTTGGGAGCTGCAAAACAAATCCTTGGTATGAGAATAACTAGAGATAGAAAAAATCGCAAATTAACATTGTCTTAGAATGAGTACATACAAAAGGTGTTGAAAAGAATTAATATGCACAATGCAAAACCAGTTAGTACACCTTTTGCTAGCCATTTCAAACTTAGTAAGGAAATGTGCCCAAAGACCAAGAAGACATTGATTATATGTCTAAAGTTCCATATGCATCAGCAGTTGGAAGCTTAATGTATGCAATGGTCTGCACAAGGCCGAATATTGCACATGCAGTGGGAGTTGTTAGCAGGTACATGAACAATCCAGGAAAGGAACATTGGATGGCAGTGAAATGGATTCTCAGATATTTGAAAGGTACCACAGATCAAGCATTATGCTTTGGTGGTTCAAACATTTCTCTACAGGGGTATGTTGATGCAGATATGGCGGGTGAAAGAGATAACAGGAGAATCACTACAGGATATGTATTCACTGTTGGTGGAACAGCTGTCAGTTGGGTTTCAAAATCCAAAGTGTTGTTGCACTTTCAACAATAGAAGCAGAGTATGTTGCTGCTACAGAGGCTAGTAAAGAAATGATTTGGTTACAAAGGTTTATGGGTGAATTGGGTAAGGAGCATGATATGGGCACGTTATACAATGATAGTCAAAGTGCCATTCATCTTGCAAAGAACTCAACATTTCATTCTAGGATGAAACATATACAGCTCAAGTACCATTTCATATGATCAGTGTTGGAAGATGGAGAGTTGAAGCTGGAAAAGATACACACTAGACAAAACCCTGCAGATATGCTAACAAAAGTTGTAACCAGGGAGAAACTGAGAGTATGCTTAGTTTCAGTTGGTCTTCAAGGATGACGATGAAGATGAGAAACAACCAGGTCCAAAGAGGAGTCATTGTCCAGCAAATGGAGTAGCGGTGGAGTTGCTACAATCAGTCTCCAAGTGGGAGATTGTTGGGTGTGGAGCCTAATTATCTTCTATATTCAAAAGTACCACCACATTGGACCCCAGTTCAAAATGGGGGCGGCAACACTGCCGCCCATAAAATATTCGCTGCAGGGGGGGTCCAGAGGGGGGTGACTGCGACCTTTGGGAGCCCCCCTTAGCGGGGGGTTTCGGTGGTAGCGCCCCCGAAGATAAAAAATGTTGTAAAATTGCCTTGTAAAAGTATAGTAATTTCTAGTCAATCTGGGCCGTTCATTAGGCGGATGATCTGACGGTAGAACTTATGTTTAGTTTAGGGTTTTTTGCCCTAGAAGGCAACCTCTCTCTTTGTATGAGGGCATTGTATTTAAGGCTGTGAGATAGATGTGTATTCAGTGTGAGCGAGAAACAGAGAGGTGAGACTGTGAGAGGAGACAAAGGATATTACAACGGATTTGCTGTAGGTTGTGTCTCTTCATTTTGCTGGATAATAGAAAGGAAGGACAGGCTGTTCGGGGTGGACGTAGCCCAAACTGGGTGAACCACGTATATCTGTGTCTCTCTTGTTTTGTGCGTTTTTTCCGTGTTTATATTTTTGCAATATTTTATGTGTTCCATTGCTCCGTAATATATAATATTCTAAAATTTGTCTCTTGAATTATTTATTTATTTTAATTAATTATCTTCACAAATATCTTATACAAATTAGTATACATAGTGTTAGCACTCGGAAAATTCCTCTTGGGTGTAGGAGATAAATTCTCAAGGTAACCGTTTCACTCCAACTTGTATATTAAAGGCTAGCCCCTTCAATCCACAGAGGAACCTCTCTGACCTTTACACTGTGGCTATATATTTAGATGGGTTGTGTTGATGTAGGGTTTGGTTGTGCCTAAAATCAATAGTTCATTGGGTGATGGAGTCAAATAGTTAGGGTTTAGATATGTTTACCAAGATAACTGGTTTCCTAATCAAGATTGATAAAGGCAAGGCGGATAGCAGATCCTAGACCTTTGCCATTTTTTGTAGATGGATGAAGAAGAAGAAAAATAGTACACCACTATAGTGCATGCACAATTAATCCTAACGTGAATTTAGAATATCATAATGAGAACCTTTGAAAACCTAACTCAAAGCATCAGGAATAGAATGAATTCCGAATTAACTTATATTTTCCAAATGTTAAGAGGGAATTTAGTTATGGCATTATTGAAGGAGAAATTAAAAAAACACATAGATACATTCTAAAATCCGTTATATCATGAATCTTTATATCAATGGCTAGAATTTACTTATCTTGGTAAATAAATTAATTGAAGTATTTAGAACACATAGACAATGATTATTATTTAAAAAAAATCCAACCCTTTTTTCATATTCTTGATGAAACATATAGGAAAATACAATAGAGATTCAAATCCACAATTTGTGGAAAGTATTAATTACAATAACCATAAATATAAAAAAGAAATGGATCTGAAAACCCATCTTTAATCTGCTCTCTTAGTTGAATTTGGTGAGGTATCCTACAATTGTTGACTTGACATTTTTATAGGAAACAAAATGTTGAAAAATATGGAAAATTCCTAAAAATAGGCTGCAAAGGTGCATTCAGATCTTCCAAACCATGACACCTGTTAGAAAAAAGTGGGGGTTTTTCCTTAAATGATCCATGAGCTACAAAGAAATATTTTGGTTTTCTCAAATTCATCTCCATCTGCTTGGAAACTACTTTTGAAAATAGTTACAAAAACATGAAAATATAGAATTACAAAATATGAAAATTGGGCCTCAAAAATTCCTCTATAGTTTCTAAACCATGAGGTCTAGAGAAAATATGAAAGAGGATTTTTGAAATAAGCCTATTTATAACGCAAAACTCCTTTGGTGATTTAAAATTCATTACCAACTGCTTGGAATCTCTGTTGGAATAAGGTTACTAAAATAGGAAAAAACAAAGTGTTGTAATTTCTCTTAAATCACTTCAATCCTTTATTTGGTAAACTTGTTCCCTTTCAGGGTTGTTTTTCTATATGTTGACTTGTATTCTCCACACTTACTCAACCGAAAAAAATCTCTAATATTTGACCACAGTACATTCAAAATAATTTATTTCTTGAAATATTAACGTCAGTAATCCAAACTGTTGAAGAACTTTTAGGGTTTGATGCAACATAATTAGGGTTTATGAAATACTTGGCCCCTGAAGTCAACTAATTGCTTTCCTATGTCTTCTGCAACTTGAGCAAGGATTTCCAACTTATCTTGACTCCTTGTCACCCTCCTAGTTAGCTTTTGTGACATTTTATCATTTTTTAGGGTTTTCCTTTGCTCTTCTCAACATACTCTATTTTTCTCTATTTTTTCTTACCTTTTGAAGCCTACTTTGTTTTTTCTTCTTCATCAAAGATGATGACTGCTTCTTTGTAGTTAGGATTTATTCTTGCTTTGAAGTTCAACCTCATATTGTTATTAGGATGAGTGTGAGGCCTTTTTCCCATAACCTTAACTGCCTCAACTTCCTCATCTTATGTTTTTATTTTCTATTTACCCTTTTTTCTCTTTGAGATTTCCTGTGTTATTTCCTCCTCCTCTACTAAATGTTTATGTTGGCTTCTTTGGATTTTAGTCCTTCTTTCATAAACTTTAACCTCTGACATCTTCACATGGCTAGACCGACCCATTTGCAATGCTCGAAGACCCACAAAAACCTTTAATGACCTTTAAATATCATAACAGAGGATTGCAAGACAACTAGAAACCTTTCTTCACTAGAAAACTACAAATCTAGGTTTGCTAAAAAAACCGATTTTAAGAAAAACAAGGCAAATTAGGGTTTAATTTAAAACGACTCAAATGGGCTAAACAATGTTGGAAAATGTCACATCACATAGGAGGAGGACAATTATTTTACAAACCACCATTTGAGTGCTCAAAAACAATGACCTATAGTGTTGGAAATCAAGTTCCATTTTTTTTGAAAAGTGCTACGAAAACATTTCGTAGCGCCGCACTACAAAAATATTTCGTAGCGCCACCCAAATTTTTTCTATAGGTTAAAACACTTAGTGAAATTTTACATAGACTTAGGGTTAGGTAAAAGAGTTTTAATGACACAATTTCCTAGGAATACCAAGCTTTATAATGAATACAACACCCCCATTTACATTATTTATGACTTGCAAAAAGAAAGATTGACATTATTGACTTGAAATGAAGGTGTGAACCTGATGCTATCACATAATATACAATAAAATACATAATTTTTCCTTTGACTAAACCTAAGGCTTCAGATATTCAATCCTCCCAATAAATCAAATACATACATGAGCTAGTCCTTCAACTCATGTGATCCAAGTGGATATTGGTGGCCACTCGCCAAGTCCACTTGGATCCCCACCATTGTTTCTTTCAGCTTTTCAGTTTCCTTAATTGTAGCACAATTTACTATTTTTAGAAATTTTTCGGGTCCTGAACTTCTGGAGCCGTTTTGAGGCCCTAAACGACGTTATAGTTCCCAAAGTTGTATTTCTCGGATAGATCTTTCTAACAAGATATTGTGCACAAACGGAGATCATATGCCAAAGTTACGACCCCGGGAAGTTGATGTACCAATTTACCCAAACGGGGCCCACAGTTTGGTGTTTCGTTTTCTAGGGTTAGGTTTTTGGATGTTTAGGGTTGTCCATTGTTTCTCAACAATAAATAGGCCTTCGAGCCTCATTGTAACACAATTCAGAGGCATGTAGCTGCCACATCTCTTCTCAGAGATAAGCTACCATCACCCTAGCTGGTTTATTTCCATTTATGTTTGTAAGCATATTTCAGTATTTTACAATAATGAAATGAAGTATTATTTCCATTGCATCTCTGTGTTTATGGTTATCTTTGTAATTTTTTGCATTCCTGTTTAAATCCAGATCATCATGGTCCTTATATTGTTTGTAGTCCTTCGTAACCATTCCTTCTGCAATCACTTTACAACTTCACGATCTCTTAGATTTTCTTCTTCAAATCACATATCTGACTTTTTTCTTATAGATATGACCTTCCAAAACTCATATATGACTTTTTTCCTACAGATCTAACATTTCAGCACTCAAATATAAGGTGTTTAAACCCTCACCCTACCTTAGTTAGGCCTCGACCCTTCTCTTTTTGGATTGGCTAACTTTTCTAGTGAACTTGACACTACCTTAGTCTACCAAACATGGCCTAACCATCCTTGCTGTAGCTAGATCTTCCTACTTAACCTCCTTCTTGATATTATGGCAAATTTACAACTAGGTCCTTTAGCCTCCCTCTCTCGACAAGTGAAATTTCTTCTCTACCTGTGTGTTTGGGCTTCTCAGTTGACCTATTATTTATACTTTTGTGTGAGAAATATTGGGGATTCTCATTGTCCATTAAGAAACCATTATTTAAGAACTAAAATAAAAATTAGAATAAAAATTAATTATCTTAGGTCCAAACCCGTAACTTCAGGTGCAATCCCCAACCACTTGGGTACTTTTCCTGCCCAACCAACTTTTGGTGGGTTTTCTCCACTTGGAAATACCTTTCAAGCTAACTAATTTCCAATGCTCTCTCTTATTCAAGAAGGTATTTCTGTCACACCTTGAAATTTCCAACTCCATGATATTCCTTACATACCCATGATTTCCCTTGAATGCCATAACTTTCCTTATGTAGCCATATTTGTCATTGAATGTGCCACATCTTATTTTGTACTAGGCCTAGATTTATGTTGCATGTGAGGATATTCATGCACAATGCACCACCATGAGTTTCCTCACGTGGATCATGATTTTCCTTACATGGGATGAAAACTCCACTCTCTCTTGAACCTAAAGATTCAAACTTCCATTGGGCAGATGTCGTTGCTTATAATATCCATCTAAAGCTAGACTTTTTATGATTCTACACAAGATCCACTGGCTCATTATTCTTTCCCTCCTGGAAATTATCACTATTGAACTTGTGTCCTTCCAAGATCAGTCCCGAGCTACAATAAAACACTGGGTCTAATCCACTCTAGACCATCGCTACTCAACTTTGCATGAGTCCTCATCCTCCTGGGTCAAATACCTCATGTGCACATGGCTCCCCTAATAGATGTGCAACAAGATACAATCTCACACTCAATCTGTCGTCCATGCGAAGCTATCTCATCCATGCCAAAGCACCTTCTTTGCTAAACAGCCTTCTCCATGTCTAGAAATTTCACAACTCCCTCTTAAGTTTATTATTGTGCACACTCTGATTCACTTTATCTTTAAAGTAGTTATGGTACCATGTTGAATTTACCTTGTACCCCACATCAGTCTATGTTTAAGCTAGAGCATAAACACATTGAAGGCACACAACTAAAATGTCTTTGTATAGAATAAATATAACAATAATGAAATCAACAATAGTACACAAAAGCCCTAGGGTTAGTTCAATTGGATGAGGTCTCAGTAGTAAAGCACCTTGCCATTGGGAGGTCCCATGGTCAATTCTTCTTGATTCCCTCAAGGTTAGGATCTAATTAGTTTGGTCGACAAGATGTGATACCTTTGGGTGGATTTGCCTAAATTTTACTAAAATAAAAAGTAGCACACAAGAATATATGAGCCCAGATCTCATTTTTCATTAGTCCATCAATAAGAAAACACTAGTGATCCCATACTAAGGATCATGACCCTTCATATATTTGATACAAAATACTATATATAGTATACAATAAAATACATATTATGTCCTTTGATTGAACCTATAGCTTGAGATATACTCGTTTAGATCTTCAATCTACCCAATTAATCAAATGAATACATAAGCTAATCCTTCAGCTCATGGTCCTTGGACTTTTTGTAGTCGTATGCAACCAATGTTTTTACAATCATGCTATAGCTTCTCGATTTGCCAGATCCACTTCTTCAGATCATATATATAACTTTATTCTTGTAGATTTGACCCTACAACACTCAGATATAACTTTATTATTACAAATATAGCATTCCAACACTTAGATCTGACTTTCTTCTTGCATATCTTACGTTCCAACACTCAAATTTGACTTGATTCTAGCATATTTGACCTTCCAAAACTCAGAACTAAGGCTTGTAAACCCTCAGGCTACCTCACCTAGGGATCAACCCTTCTTTTACTGTCTCTACTGACTTAGAAAGTGAATTGGTCTATCAAACATGGTCTAACCTTCCTCATTGCAACTAGATCCTCCTACTTGGCCTCCTTCTTACTATTTTAGCTCCTATAAGGTAGATTTATAGCTAGGTCCTTTAGCCTCCCTCTCTCCACAAGTGAAATTCCTTCTCTACTTCTATATCATGACCTATCATTTGATCTTTTATTTATACTTTTATGTGAATTATCTTGGGGGTTTTACTTGTCCATCAAGAAAACATGATTTAATAACTCAAACACAAATTGTAATAAACAATTAATAATCTTAGGTCCAAACCCACAACTTTACTTCCAAACCCCAACCACTTGGGTACTTTTCCCAACAAACTAAATTTTGTTGGGTTTTCTCCACTCATAAGAACCTTTCAAGCTACCCAATTTCCAACAATCTATTCCTTCCTATCTTGATGCATGTGACCAAAAATGTTGTTTCCATTATTAGGCACAGATGGGTGGAGACGAAGTAGAATAATTCACAATTTTTTCTCTATTAATTGATTCTCAACCTTTCCATATGCACAACATTAGGTATCCTGGCATAGGGATTAGTGTTCTTAAGTCTTGTGAATGGGAAGGCTTAAATAGGTAGGTTAAGCATAATGAATGGGAAGCATGGAAGAGAAAGAGGAGTAAGTTGTGTAAGACAAGAGAATAATTCTTATACCTTGGATCAAGATGAGAATTCACGACGACTAATGAAGTAGATAGGAGAGGTTGTTGCCTAGCTTATGAAAGGTCATCTCATTGAGAAGCTCCATGATCATAACAACTTCCACATAGATTTTGGCCTTTTATATTTCAATAATGTAGAAGAAAGAATGGACATCCTATCGTGGATTAGTCTTCCAAAGTAATGGATCTCCAACATAGACAATGATGGGTTCTTTTATATTTGGTCCCTAATGCATTCAACTTTAGCCTAATAAAGAGAGAAACATGGAACAATTGAATCCTTCTTGCCTTAATCTAAAAGCCACTCCTAGCCTCCTGAGTCAATGGTGGATTGAATCCATTTGTATTGCAACTTTGTTTCATATGGAGATGATGAGTTTAGAAATTCAATGAATATAACAGGGCTTATGAAAGAAGAGCTCCATCTGAAACCCATATATATAGTGGTGATGAACATGGGGATCAAGGCCAAATTATGAGGTGATGGATCAATGATTTAGAGATGACTCTCAATGTGGATGAGTTCTTCATGGGGATTCACTAAAACCACCCATTTATATGTAATTACCACTGGTTTAGCTTTCCTCACGTCAATGAGAAAAAATCCAAAGAGCTTCTTGCAAATATTAGATGGCACAAATTCTGTGACCACTTTTGGCCTTGATTAATTGGGTTGACTAAGACTACTAAAACCTTAGCGTAGGGTTATCTTACTCATGTTTGACATATCTAAAAGATATTGAAATTGATAACAAATAACATAAAGATTGCTTGAATTCAAAAGGGTCAATCACAGAAAGTGGAATATAATGAAGGAGAAAATAGAATGGTTCATAATGGATCCACCTCTATCTTGCTATTAGAATAGTAACACTAGTTGTTTATTTGATTGGTTGATCAACTTCAAATATTTAATTAAGGCATTCTTGCTATATTGATTTTATGGGGAGTATATTTTCTAGATAATTTTGTTATGGAAGGGTATGCTACTTCCAAAATATTTCTATTAGCTAGTCTTCTTTAAAAAATTATAATCCTGTAAAGAAGAATATTGCATTCTTGCTTTATACTCTTGTATGTTATAATGGATCGACTCTCAATTCATCAGACTTTCATTCATTCAAATACAAGAGAAATACAATCTTACTCAATAGAAATTTATATTTATATTTACCAATGAGTAACATGATCCTACTTGATACAGATAAGACAATTTTCAAAATGGAAGGAACACATACAGACAAAGAAAAAAATTTAGATTAGGAAAAGAAATTAAAGTATCATTTCTAGAGTTACAAATGATCATTTTTTCAAAATTTTACGACACAAGAAATTCTTGTTAACCAAAAGAAACTCTTGTTAACTAATCTCAACATGAAAATGGTACAAGGAACAAAATAAGGCTTATTTAAAAATGAAATATATTCATTTCACAACTCAAAAAATAGAAGGAATTTATATATTCCTCACTTTCACTTGTACAATTTTTTCAATATGTATTGTGAAGAAGTAATAATGAAAGTTTAGAATTTGTTGCTTTCTAAAAAAAATTCTTTAATATAAATTTTTAAATTTATTTAATATTTATGAAGTACCAATAAATATTATATATGTTAAAAAAAAGGATTACATTTTCAATAATTGATGAGCATCTAGTTTTCATTATTCAATCATCATTGTAACTTCAATATTCAATAAGAATGAATGTGAATCACCCACAAGTTTGAGGATTCATGATCTAGATTGGATCATTGTATTTTTTTCATCCATATTGATGCTTTCAAAGTGGAAAAAGTGGTGGAATTAACTGACATGACCATTTTTACTAGCGGGACCTAATTTGGAAAAAGGGGGTTTGAAACCTTCTAGAAGCATTTTGATGCATCAAATGATTGTTTTTGGGGATAAAATTTGTTGCTTTAGCATGGAACCTTTCTTCATATTATACACATAGAGACCTTTCGAACGATACATGAATCACATCAATGAGAGTCCATTTGAAAACATTGTGTCACTTAGAAGTTGACCTTCTTGTTTCACCACCATAATTCAAGAGGATGCCATGTCAGCCCCCATAGTTCATGGACAACGAGATAGCCACATGATTATGATGAAGAAGATTCTATAGGAGTTTATATTGAATCTTTGGTTTAGAGTTGAGTTAGTCAAACCTAACCACTAGTAGGCTATCTGAATATGTAAAATTGGACCACTAGGTGGAAAAGGGGTTCCATTCATTCGAGTGCATATGTTCCATAACTGAGAAAAAGTAGCCATGAGAGATAGGAGATAGAGGACATCGAGAGGATTTGTGCACTGTGTTATAAATAAGCATATATATAAAATAATACAAATAAAGTAAAACAATAATAATAATAAATAATGATGAATTAGTAATCAATTAGTCAAAATGTATGTCCCTAAGAACATAACTGTTAATGAGGAGGTATCTGCCTATGTATCCAACATGAGGCACAGACTCGCAACATTGCGCTTCACCAACCCAAACACGGCCCAATCATCAAAATATACTTCTAGAGACTTATGAATGAATTCCTTGAACGCCGCAATCACTAGCTAGGAAAAGATTGCAGGTGCTTTCTTCAATCTGAATGAGATAACTATATATTGGAAGAAACCCGCCTCCATCGTGAAGTTTGTTTTGCTTTGATCCTTTGACATGATATTTATTTGATGATAACCTGAAAATCCATCAGTTAATGGATACACTTCTTGTCCACCAACATTCTCTAATACTTCATAAGTAAATGATGTTGGAAACAGGTCATCCACACAGGCATCATTCAACTTCCGTAGATCTACACATATGTGGATTTCTCCCTTCTGTTTCTTTTCTTGGACCACCATTGGCCTTATCCAATCAAATTCTTCTAAAGGATCAATAATTCCAGCTTCCAGCATCTTATCCAGTTCTAGGCGCACCTTTTCCTTATACTTTGGATTCAATAGATAGGGTCATTGCTTAATATGCTTCACATCCCATTTCAATGTAGTCTTCATAATGCCTAAATCTTCGACAATCCCTTTCAAATCTAAAAAATTTGTGGTAAATAAGTCATGGTACTCATGAAACAACTCGAATACCTTATCAATCATATCTTCATCCCAATAATCTCCTACCTTAGTGAACTTAGGTTATTATTCAGATCCTATGTTTACCTGTCAAGTTTTCAAAGGTTCAAATATATATGGGTTTTCCACCTTTGGTCATTCGACTTTGCACTGTCCTTTCGTTTCAAGAATGGTAATATTCCATGGATCATCCTCTTCTTTAGAAGTCACATTATAGCATTCCAGTGCATGGTGTAGCTGTGTACTCCAATCTGGATGAGTCCATTTGACTGGTTCCTTCGACGTTCTAAATATAGATGCTTTAATTTCTTGTATTGCTTCATCAATGCTCTCAAATCCATCCTTGAAGCTGAACGTTAATAGAAAACTCTCCCTTGAAATGTCCCATTCATTCATTCCATGGTGAAGCTCTGACACTAGATACCAGTTCATTGGGATTGTATCTAATGCATGACAGAATATATGCACCCACTTTGGTTGTGGTTCTTTTCCATAGGCCTTAGTCCATCATGCTAAATGATCGTGTGGATCATCCTTCCCATTGTATTTTTCTGTCATCCTGGTATTAGCATACCCAAATCTTAACTTCATCATCATTCGGTATTCTTTCCATTGAGCAAAGTTGTCCTTGTGCGTACCCCACCAATAGGAAGGTGTAGTGCCAATTCCAGTGCTTGGAATCGATGTTCTTTTGGTACTTCCTTTCAAATTCATCCAAAAACAGTTCCACGTCAGTCAAACCATCATACTACAGAAGATTCCTTACCTTAGCAAAGACACACCTCACCGACTTGGTCACCATGTTGCAGCGGAGCATAAATACTTCGCGTAGCATATTTTTCCAATTCTCCAGCTCTTGATTGGAATTTGAGGTACGGGAGCTATCCCTATCCCATGCAATATGTCCATCATCTATAGGATCGATCCTATCCTCATATCGCGCTATTATCTTGTACATCTCATCTAGGTCATCATCAGTTTCTACATATTCACGGACAGGTTCAGTATACCGTGCTCCCTCTATAGGGTCTAGTGGCACTACAACCCTGAGCGACTTCCTTTCAAAGGACATCATTCGCTTCATTAAGTTGATTACCCCATTCATATTAATAGCCCAGTCAATCTTTAACAGCACAGGGTAGGGATTATTGTCATCCACTATTTCGATGACCTCGAAGTCAGCTAATGCACTCACTCCCTCAGTGTCCACCATTACACCATATAAGCATCCGATCGAAATAATTTTCTGCTGGTTTTCCATATGTAATTGAATAGGAGACCACTATAGCACAGGTCGCTCCATCCTTTCCCACGTCTGTTTGGGCAAGAAATTCTCATCTGATCTTAGATCCAAGATTACCTAATCCATCTCATATTCACCTATCTGCACGGTTAGCCTCATCTCACGTCCCGTTGATGCTTTATTCTTAGCAATCTTTTTGACTTTGCATTGTTCAGGCAAAAGACCTTTCTTTATGTGCACACTTGTCGATGAAATCTTGCAGCCCTTCTACTTCTTTCTGATCATGTAATAGCTTCATGTAAGTTTCCATAAACATAGCTAGCACTAAAGGATCTACTTCTTTCATTGCGCTAGTCTTGGGTTCTCTTTCCTGACTACCTTGAGGTAGATGTGTCAGCGAAGTTCTTCTTAGCCTCCATGAAGGTCTCCTTAGCTCGATTGAGATCAAAAGATGTCTCATTCTCAACAGCCTTGCACACCCATCCATCTTCCTTAGGTTGCTTTCCTTTATCCTCACCAGTCGTTATGCCACTTCTCAACATGATATTCATGTTCTAATCCTCTTCGTGGGGTTCATCCCTCATCATCTAAATGTTTTGCTTATTCTACTATGGTTGCACCTTCTTCTCTTGCATTTTACCAAAAGGACTAGACACTCCTCTATGACATCGTCCAACTATTGACAATACTGACATGAGGGATGTGTGGGATTTGGATAATTGCAGGTGAAGTGCCTTGCTTCACCACAATCATAGAAAATTACCTTCCCTCATCTTGGTCCATCATTTCTTCCTCATCCTTGACCTTGAAATCCTCTGCGTGCTGCTCCTATGCCTTGATATGGGGGTCGGGCTTCTTCCTACATCCTATAGTTAGGGGTCCTATCCATCATTAGCTCATAACTTCTACAATGGCATTCATCGTGCCCTATTGACTTACAAAATTTACAAAATAACTACTGAGGGGTCTGTTACGCAGTAATTTGTCACCATCGGCCACCGTCCTTGTCGCGCCCCCACTGTCACACATTGGAGGACACATTTACGGACCTGTGACCAGTGACATAACTTGAAAACACTTGCATTGAGGCCTCCTTAGTATGAAGTTCAATAACCCTGAAGACACCTTCTGAAGATTAGCCTTGGAAAATGCCTTTTTCCCATTAGCGCGGGACCACAGTGTATTACCCCGCGCCAATGGCTCAGTCCTTACAAAGAGGGTGCACCCATAAGCGCTCTGTCCCAGAGCACGGCCTGCGCCACACAAATTAGGCATGATTTTTGGCCAGCGCATGCTAGAATGATTTTTCCCTTGCGACTCACTCAGTTCCCAGAAGGAAAAAGCCCACAAAAGCATCCGGGTTTCGGCTTTTCTATCCAAGGCAATGGCTATTATGAGACATTTCCAAAACTCAGAATGTGTCCACATACAATGTATATCTCCTCTCCCATTATCTATAAAAGCCTATCTCCCCATAATGAACAGGCTAGTTTTTGGAGGCTAAAGCAAAAGAGCAAACAAGCTGGTGTGAGAGAGATACTTTTTGAGCTAAAAGTTGAAAGTAAGGTTATGCTGTCGGATTGTTGAGAGAGAAAGTGTTTTTGCGAGACGTGTCGGACTGACTGCCCACCCAGCTAGAGGAGTTTTACAGTGTCAAGCCTTAAGTGGTTGTAATTTCTTCTCTCATTTCTTTAATGCAAAGTGACTGTCATTATGGTTTCATTTATGTGTTGCATCGGTGATATGTGAATTTTATCTTGCTTGACTGGTACATAGCTGTATGTTTTTGGATTTTATGCTTGTTGTGGTTTATTCTTCACTTGTGCAGGTATCTATGTGCGAATAGCGACCGGCCGGAGATAGAGGATAGGAGCGACACTTTCCCCCACAACAAACAAGCGTTGGATCCCAGGTTGGTCTCCTAGATCGACTTTTAAATTATATAGCTAGAAACTTGCATGCAGCGTGATTGATTGTTGCTAGACCCCTTTGGGGCTAGTGGGATCCACCTCTGTCCGCAGAGGGGATTTACCTCCGCGGGGGAGTTGGTCTGTTGATTGTTTAAGCTATATTGTCTGATTTTGTAAATCAAGGACGGAGCCTGAAGAACGGCCAGGCAGCTTTCGAAACACTTCCACCATGCGGAAGTGAAGTAGATCAACGCCCCTTCAGTCTATCTCCGGGTTGATTTACAAACTGGATGATATAGGTCTTGCTTTGCATGTCTTTTTACTATCATGGTCTGATCTGAACATTTTCTGTGCCTACAGTCCTTACTTTTTATTCACTGGCCCTGTTTAGTTCCTTTTTCTTTTTTTTTATCTAGCAAGCTCACGCCAGCGCACTTTTTCTCTGAACAGTCGCGCTACTGGGCGCGATCTGCTTTCAGAAAGCTCGCGCTACACTCTGGTTAGCACGGGTTTCAGGCTCTCAGTCGCGCCTCTGTGTTTTTTTCCTGTCAGTTCCTTGCCAGCGCACTTTTCTTGTTGACAGTCGCGCTACTGGGCGCGATTTGCTTTCATACATATCGCGCTATACTCTTGTTAGCGCGGGTTCCAGGCTCGCAACCGCGCCTCTGTATTTTTTACCTGTCAGTTCTCTGCCAGCGCCTTTTTCCTCTGCACAGTCGCGCTACTGGGCACGATCTGTTTTCGGACAACTCGTGCTACGCTCGGTTTAGCGCGAGTTGCAGGCCCACAGTCGCCCCACACTGGTCAGATCTGTTTAGAAGCCTGTTGGTCAACCTCTGTTGCTTGGATCTGGTTTTTGCCCTGTGTATGCCCCCTGTGGATCTGTTAGTCAGCTTACATGGTTGCATGAAAATCTCGTTTTCTTTTGCCTTGTTAGGTTGTTGTGTTTTGTTTCAAAAACTGGCTATTAGTTTCTTTGCAAGCAATTTTCTGAAAATGAACATCTCTTGAAAAGCTTTACGTGCATCATAATATTTTTTTTAAAAAAGAGAAAAGGAAAAGTTTTTTTTTTTTTTTTATCATTCAGTCGTGTTGTGGTAATTCTTTTTGTTTCAAAAAAAAAAAAAAGAGTTTTCCTTTCTTATCGATTAGCTGCATTAGAATTATTTGGACATCGTTTTGTTTACATGAACCTCTTCGCTCTCCTGTAGCTAGTTTTCATAAAAACAAAACGAATTCAGTTTTTCATATAGTTGCATTTAGTTTCTTTTTCGAGAGATTACATTCGCTAAGGCCAGCAAACCGAAACTTAATTAAAAGATCAACGTAAATTTTTTTTTCAATGAACCTAACAACGCATTGGAATCTAACGCTCATACTTTAGAGGTCTAGGCTAGAGACGTGTTCCGGCGTCGTTAAGCCTGGTAGATTATCGTCGAGTGGTTGGGTGATTCCTC
>APFE030900674.1:31890-49543 GCA_000404065.3 Pinus taeda | reverse complement strand
CAACTCAGTGAAACACAATCAAAATTTCATCTTCATCACGTTGTTTCAAATCTCGGAAGGGTAGTTCAGCTTGCGAATTGAAGATTTTCAGAGTATACGTTTTCATCTCTAGTGTTTCTTCACTTCCAGCACACCTGGACAATACCTCAGCAGAATCACATAGGAGCAAACACAATGCTCCATTGCCAATGAGCCTGGTTAGTATCTAGGTGGAGATACATGCTTAACCTCTCTGCGCATGAAGCCTTTCTCTTCTTTTTCCTTTGTATTTTCCAAGAGGACTATGCATAGACACTTATTTATTTTTGGGGTAGAAGAGGGATCCCAACTTATTGAGAGAACAAGGGGTTGTTCCTTCATAGAAGCATGTAAGACCTCTGACATAGGTTTTCTCATTTAGATTTTCCCCTTCTCTGTTTGTACTAGTTGGATGAGCTTGAATACATAGAGCAGAAGGTTGAGTACAGGCATGGGGCTTCCCAGTGTGGACACAAGTTCATGGTTGGACCAAAATTTCCCTTGCATAATGTTTGTATTTTCCATCAAGACAACATCGGTCGAATGTTATAACGAAGCATAGAGAGGATGGACACACGACTGACCAAATGCTGTAATGTCACAAGTCTCTTCAAGTTTCAGCGACATACTCTATTTAGAAGCCAAAATGTAGTAGTCGGCAACACCTATCTCGAGAAACAAAAATAATAATATACCAAGAAGAAAAAAACAAATGTAAATAGAAATAGCAAGAAGAACAAAGTGAAAAAAAAGATAAGAAGAAAAGAAAACAAGATGAAAACAACAAGCAACAAGTAGACTATGTAGATGGCATGGGGCACGGCCTGGCCTACTAGAAGTAACGCTTGAGATTTTGGGTGTTGATAGGAAGGTCGCCAACCCTCCCATCAAGTGATTGCAGATGGCATGTGTGTATGCCAAGTTTCTCAGGGACTAGTATAAGTCCACTGGGTTCTACTACTGAAACCTAATGGTATTCTAAAGGACCTTTGAGTGATTACAACACCACTGCTTTAGATACTATGTGCAAAATAATCTCAGATGATGGCATGGGATAGTTGTTTTCATTCTGGGAGTAGTTCAAGTTCTTCAAATCAATGCATAAGAATATTTCCCTAGATTTCTTACATATCAAATTTAAATTAGAAAACAAACTATGATGACAAAAATTGTAAGTATTCCAATCATCCAAAATTTTAGCCAATTTTTTCTGTATAAGGAGTTCAAACAACATATGTGTTTTACCTAGCCTTTGCTGCAACGACTTGTCTCCTCCTTTACCTGGAATCCTTTGTTGAATTGCTTGCATGTAGTGTGTACTCAGATCATCATCTGCTTGTGTAGACACATCCCAGTACTGTTTGATCAAGTGGTCAAAGACTTGTCACTACTGCGGTGTGTAGTTTGTACTGAGATTGGCTATCTTCAGATCATGAGTGGTTCCCAGGTTCCTCTATTCTTTCATAGTGGCGGTCCTATGGGTTCTACTATTTCTTGGCCCTTGACAAAAATTTTGTAAACCATAGAGCTTGTTAAAGGAAACCCCACTCTTGGGATGAGGTTTCATTTCTTTCCCTCGGCTGCAGTTTTCAGGGGCTTCTCATGCTTACCTTCATCAATTGTTATGTCATTCAAGGCATGAACATTGTCTGTAGAGTATCACTTTGAGTGCAACCACGTTGAGGCTGATGGTCCTTTCTAAGCTCAACATGAGTGCTTCATACTCAATAACATTGTTTTTGCACTCGAGCTTCAAGCAGCTTGAAATCATGCATTTATATTGTTTTGGGTGACTGAGATACACCTGGTTCTTGAGATGTCATGTGTCTTTGATTCATCAAAATCCATGGCCCACATCTTGTCTATACACGTACTGTTTGGCATGCTAGTACTGGTGTTGCTACTGTTGCTACTGCTACTGCTACTATTAGTACAATGCATTATACATGTTTCATCACCATTAGATGGGCAAGTAAGGAGTCCCAAGTGCATGTCTGGCAGGGATCGAGCTGGCTATGAAGGATAACACCCCAACATTGTTTCTAGGAGGTAGTTGCCAAATATGAGTTTTGTTAATGCCAACGGTTCATTCTCACCATTAATGGGGGTAACATTGTGCTTCATATACCTCTCGGATAGTACTTGGATTTCATTGCATTTTCCCTTGTATGAAAGCCACATATGGGACGAGTTTGTAGAAAAATATCTGTCCAACTTGCTAGACCAGTCTCTGCTAAGTAGTAGACCGTATGCTTCTAGTATGTCCACAACAACTATGCTGATGCATTGGTGGACTCAACTGTCATGAGATAGTCGGATGATCACGTCTCGTGTTTCACCAATGGCTGGTACAAATGTTCGATCAAGTTGAACGATTTGCACAGATGTTTTTCTCCATTGTGCATTGATATCTTTTGTAATGGAGAGTGGCATGACGTTGGTGACTGCACCAGAATGAACTAAGCAGTTATGAACATTGTAGTTAAAGATCTCAAAGGATAGCATGAATGGAGGGCAACCTAAGTTTTCCTCTTACATCCAAAGCATGTTGAGCACGGTAGAAAGAGATGTAGGAGGTGTGATTGCTTCCTCGTTGGTAGAGGCTACGATGTCTATTGTTGTCTATCCCAATGCGCACAACAAGATGTCTCGCTGACTCTGGATCTTAGCTAACTTGAAAAAACTGATGTTCACCCAATTTTTCTTCATGTCATAAACAATGTTGTAGTCCAAAGGTGGTAGACTCACCGAGGTGTCTAGGGTAGAATGGATGTTTGTGTCATCCGACAGAGTGTTCTATAGCTTGTTGCTCATGGATTTATTCTTATCTGCCATTGTCTTCCCGAACTTCTTTTTGTGTTTTCTTCTTTGGGGCAGTCAGTGGATCAACCTTCCTCATCGACATTCTCATTTTTTCTTGTGCTTCCCCAAGTGTAAGGGTAGCCCCTTTACTCCTAAGATTGTAGTGATTATTTTTCTTTTGGGGCTGCTTCTCGGTGTTTGTCTTCATCATTACTTCCGAGGATTGATTTTCATTCACCACAGGCCCAGAACTTGATGCTTCATCAGGTGCAACCTCTTTGTCATCATTAATGTCTTCTAAGTGCTCCTGCACATTTCTCTCCACATTGAGTGTATGATTGCAGACAGAGCTTACTACTTGCTTCTAGTCCGAACAAGAGTTCTTGGGGTGATGTTCTTTGTCGAAAGAATAGAACTTAGGATCTACGTACTGTTCGACCTGGAACATAAGTTTCTGCTCATTTTTTGGAGTGAACCAGTTACTTCCTGATGAGCTACTCACCTGTCTCTACGCAGGTAGATGGTTGCTTTCCGATGTGTTCATTTTCCATTGTTTAATCTCGGACACTTCTATTATCAATTTCTTGATGAGGCAAGTGAGGGTTTCAATTTCAGTTGTTTCCTTGTCTCTACCCTTACTCGCCATCGCTTCAGAATTCCTGCTCGCGTGTTATAGAAATTTTTGTGCACTTGAACCCTAATCATAAATATCCATAAACTGAGGGCTCCTAAGTCCCTAAAAGTGTTTCTTCACTACCTAAAGGAATAAGGTCAGCTGATTACATCATCTCCCAGAATTTCTCCACCAAAAATTGCTCATAAATGGTCAAAACTAGACCATACTAAAAACCCAGTGTAGAGGGTGCGATGCATATCACCTTCCTAGTGTACAAGGTGTGATGCATACTGAATTTCTCCTCTGTAGGGTGCGATGGTTGGGAATGGACAAATGGCAGGGACAAAATGCGAGGTGGAAGATCATGGAATCTTCCAGAAGCTTCCCCTCTAACACTTGCCTCTCTGTTTTCGACCAGGGATGAGTAAGAGATCACCATTCTCCAATTGGAAGTAGGAACTATCAGAGAGAAGACACTAATCAAGACCCCAGAATATGACTCACCTCCCTTCAATCATCTATATATGGATCCCTCATCACAGAGATCCAAGGGCTGGAATTTTGTATCCTATAGAGAAGTGTTGTTGGTTTTTTGGTGTATATTCATAGTGTTGGGTGATCTAAGCATTACTTGAGGTGAAGAAGGGCTTTCTAGCTGGAGGATGATGCTTGGTCAGAACATATGGTTGTAATCCTCTTGCTACTTTTCATCTTAATAAAGCTATTCAAGTTTTCCTCGATATTCTTGTATGTTTACTTATATATGCATTTGTATGGTTAACACACATATGGTCCTGTGTTATTTATGAATATAGATCTTTGTTCTTCGATAGTAGTATGTTGTTGTGACTCCAAAGGTGCTCTTTGCAGTTGGGCAGATGAAGAAGAAGCGGCAAAGCTCTATCACGAAGGAGATGAAATTAAGCGCAAGACTAAGGTTGGTCTCCTTTGTTCCATTCCTATCTATTTTCATAAAGGAAAGTGAAAATAGACTTTACTTGTTTGTTTCTAAGATATCTACCAGTATTAGTGGGAATAGCAGCATCTGAGCGGACACTATTCCCGGTAACAAAATGGCGAATTTACTGGGGAGCGACTAGATTGTTTGTTTGCCTATCTTTGTTTCTTTTATAAAGTTACAGATGGAGCCTGAAGCCAAGCCAACTAACCTTCGAACTGCATTTGTCATACAAATCCAAAGTAGATCAATGCTGCTTCAGTCTATCTCCAGGTTTTGTTTATGAATTAAACAATCGATCTGCAAACAGTCTAATTGCCCTAAGTGGTGGCTCTAGTAACCTCCTTAGGTCACCCCTGTGTTTTACATATATTGAACATCACTTACTCGGCCTAAATCCCTGAACTGAATTGCAAATTGTGAGTAAAAACTTGTTGAAAGTCTCGCATTGGTACCATCGCACCCTGCCTTGAAGACAGTCTGTATGTATCACACTTCCCGAGTGCAGTAGGTGCACTGCATACTGAATTCAAAGTGTGACAGGTGCGATGGTCAGGGAAGGTTAACTTTACCTTCAAACTTTGGTTTTTTCCTCATTGTTTTCAGTCCTATTCAAGAGTTTTGATGTCTGTGGCCAATGTATCCCTGTGAAAACCCCCTTCTCTTACATTATTCCGCTTCCATAGTGCAAAGAGCTGTAAACATTTTTATGTATTTTGCGCCATTTTCAGTTCTCTTTAGCAAAAAAGTAGCATAGTCGAACTGTCATTTCATGATCTGAAAGTGTCGTAGCTATCGTTTTCAGTTTTTGAAGACAATCCCATTGTTATTGATAGTCTATTATACAGTTACTATTGCATATGATTTGAATTAATAGTTTTAAAGTGTTGAAAAGCAATTTTCATTTCGAAATCGCAAATTGTCTCTCTTACCTTCACTTCATTTTGAAAAGGAACTTGTTGAGTATTGTCGCTTTGAAAGTAATTCAGATTTGCACATAGCTTTATTATGATCATTCATACATAAGAAGGCTAAAAACAAATACATGGATGTGCATTTGCATTTTGACTGCTTGGTTTTAGTGAGGACAGTGCATTTAGCGTGTGATCTGTGCTCTTTGCAGAAATACTCTTAACTTTCTTTCCTTAGTAGCTAGGATTTTCATTGTCAAAAGAAGATTAAACGTTTGTTTATCATCTTAGACTGCATTTTAGGAATTGTATACACATCACACGGTGAACCTGAAAGGAAAATTTTTAAGCAAGATCAACTTAAAATAAATTTAATGAATCTAACAACGCTTTGGAACCTAACGCACAACATCCAGAGGTCTAGGCTAGAGACGTATTCCGGCGTCGTAAAACCTGGTAACTATTGCTTTCATTGTTGGTTGGGTGATTCCTCCACTCTAAAAGGACAAGTGCTGGTACGTACTTGTGCTCCCATGTACCATCGAGTATATTTTGAGAGACCACAATAGGCTGCATCCTTATTTCATAGGAAGCCATGTCTACCGCCCTATTGATCGCAATGCACTGAACACAACATTCGAGAAGATTGACTGTCGTATCGTAAACGTATTCTACAATTTTGCAATTGGTTTGGTAATCCCCTCTGCCTAGATCTCCAGAGAATTCCATTTTTCTCCTTTTTAGACTCCTTAAAGGAAAATGTCTTCTGAGCACTTGTCACTTCAGGCTCAATAAAAATCGAAGGCGACTAGAGTCATCTTTTGTTTTTTCTCGAATCTTTAAAATTGAAAAAACAAGTTCTGTCAAAGCATCTAAAATTTATTTTAATCAGAATAACATCACAAATTCCCTCATTGGTCTTTAAGTTGAGAAAATGGAGTCTACCAACCAAGGATTTACCCTTGGAGGAAATCCTAGTCCCTTCCCCTCTTGGGGAGATGTTGGTGCACCCCATATGGCCACTTTGTCACTTCCAGGGTTGAAAATTGGTTTGCCTGTCTGGCTCTTCTCTACCTCTGTCATTCAGAATCCTATAATTCCTGAACAGTCAAGTCAGCAACTAGATTACACTAGAGTTACCTCCCAACCTTCTACTTCATCTGATTCTCCCTCTCCTCCTTCCTCTTCACTTGATAAAGCAGATAAAGCTAAAAATCAAGTAAATGAGAAGAAGAAGAAGCAAAAAGGGAAAAAGGAAAAGAAGAAAAAGGAACCAAAATCGAAAGGAGGTAACCAAGTGTAATCTAGCGAAAATCCTCACACCGCACCATCGAAACCTAAATCTCCTTGTGTTATTTGCAATGGAGACCACTATCACCGGATTGTCCCTGCATCCCTCGAATCTTAAGGGACTGGTCTCCTCGTTTGTACAATCCGGTGGCATCAACCTGTGACGATCATGTTGAATGCACACCATCAACCAGTGAAAGTGAAGCACCTGGACAAAAAAGGGATCCCAGATTTCCTTGTAAATTGTGTGAAGGCAATCACGCCGTCCATTGCTATCCCTTCCTTGACAAGGCTAAAAGAGTTTTGAATGACCGTCCTGCTTTACCGCTACGGCTTCCCCCTGGATATAAAAAACTCTTGCCAAGTCCTCCACTGGTTGAAAATCCAGCTGGCCCGTCATTGTGGTCGGCTGAAGCGCTTATCATTGGAAATGAACCCTCTGAATCCATACCAGACGAAAGTCAAAAGGTCGAGACGGAATTTGACCCAGTCTTGCCTTCAGAGTGTTCATCTTCGAATGATACCATCACTGAAGAGAAAGAGAAAGACATCGTTCAAATTCTTTTCATAAACATAGATTCCGATGAACTTGGGGGCAGTCCACCCGTTCCTTTATCACAGGAAGGAAGTTCATCAGAGTCATATCCGACTGTATATTTAGTCCCAACACCAAGCAACCTAGTTGTTTCCTTCGACTGGAATCTACTAGGCAGACCCCATTTACCAGCTAGTGTACCATTCAGAATCATTGTACAAGCTTACAGAATGGTTATGGCTAGTACCATCATCGATGAAGGGGCTTTTGTGAGTATCCTTTCCTCAACTGCTTGGAAAGTGCTTGGTTCACCATCGCTTTTGCCTGAAATGAGAAATATGACAGGCCTCGACAAAGGAACCAATCGACCTTTAGGATCCTTCCAAATGTGCCCATTACTTTGAGAAGGAAAACCGCTCACATGAACATGATGGTAGTTCAAGGACCCTTGGATTATAATCTAATCCTTGGATGCGAATATATTTATTGCATGGGAGCCATCGTCTCCTCACTCTTTAGAGTAATGTGTTTTCTGCACGAAGTGAAAATGGTCAAGCTCATAGACCAAATGTCATTCCTCGGTTCACACATCGCAAATAGTCAAATACCATACCTAAATACTCTTTTCACATGAGGAATGTCTCATCGATCTCCAGTCCATCCACCTGATGAGCGCGAGTGATTCAGGAGGATGTGACTGAAACCCAGGGGGCATGCACCCTGGTCTGTTTCGGCAAGAAAACCTTGGGTATAGAGTGGATTTCCGCGAGGGATATATGACTAGTCTGACACACCCGTCCTCATATGAATGGGATTAGGCTGGAATAAGATACCTTCATTAAGGTTATGCTGAGTGGCATGTGGTTGCACCACTCCCCTTTGTCTATTTTGGTAGACATCCCCATGAAAGCATTTGGTCCACTTTGCGGGGAACTTTCATGGTAACCTGGAAATTTTTCGCTATACCTGGGGGCGTGCAAACCTTTTCGCATACAAGCGAAGAGCGACCATTTATTTTTTAAATTTGTAGTACCTCTAACCCTTTAAACCCATAAGGCAGGCCATTTTCCTAGCTTGCATAAAGAAAGGATTCGAGGCAAAGCTTTAAAAGATGTAAGCCCCTTCAAAATAGCATCTTGAATGAGACATCCTTATCATACGACTAGCGAGTAGTGTTACCGCAAGGTTCAAGCTCGTTAAAAAATAAACATAAGTCACGAGCAAATGCTTCCCCCATAGTTTAAGCTCATTAAAAAATGAACTGGTAAATAACCATTGTGAATGCCTTATCGCCAGCTTTTGAGCCTTGGTCGTGTTCTCATCATCACCTCCACTCTATTTTTTTAGCTGATCATTCACCCTTTTACCCCTTCGAGGAACATCTGCAAAGAGTGATTCTATTAGCCATCCTTGAGACACTGTCATGATTGGAAAATTCCAAATCCTTACCTGGAATCAACTGCTACCCAAAACCATCACTCGTTCCTCGAAAACGAGTCTCCTTTAAGCTCTTTTCAACTGGCTCATAAAATATGAAAATATTGCTGAGCAATTGGCCTCTCTGGCACGTTAAACTCATCAGAAGTGCTATCCCTCCTCTAGATTTTAATCCTTTTGGACCTGAGGGATTATTACACAAAACGATCGAGCACTTGTCTTGTTCGGCTCGTTAAAACTATCGAAAATTCATCCCTTTTGTATTATTTTATGCTTTTTGAGTCTTACGGGATTACATGACAAAAAAAAATCATTGGAGTCTCCTTTTCGTTCCTTTCAGACTCTCTAAAATTGAAAGGGACCAAGTTATCTTTGTCGTTAAACTCGTTAAAACCGAATAGCGACAAACTCGTCCAAATGGATGAGAACGAGTTTCACTGTTGCTAGGCTTGCTAAAATATAGCAACAGGTTCGCGCGAAGAGCGGATTATAGAACAAGCATATGTTATCCTCCTCAAGCTTGAAAAAAATAAAGAGGTACTTGTTAACAATGACTAGGGAAAATTGGGAAGAAAAATTGAAAAAGCTTTATTGGTAGCAAGTCGCTCTTGAACATGACAGTTTCCTTCTACATCCATGTCAGGTTGGGTTGTTCCATTCATTGGTCATCACCATTGGTCCATCACACCATCCATCTTTAGGGTTAAGGCTACCAATCCATCGTCAGTGTCACTGATATGTTCAAGAGAAGTCATTAAGACAATTCGCCTATGTCTCACCCACTACAATACATTCATGCTCCATTCCTTCATGACCGCCACCCTGAACCATGTATTATCTGTTTTCACCTCCAAAATCATTTGCTTTGTTCCATGTCATTGATGTGGGATTCATTAATGCCCTCCTGCAATGGGTCACTTCTTGTCGACATCAGCTCATCATCCAAGAAGTTGACTTAGGAACAACCCTTTCAGTACTTTGAAGCTTGCATGCCTCAATGGCAAGTTTCTCACTTTCGGCGACAGGTTTACATTAATGGCCTTCAACCGAGAGATTTTACGTGCTGTTTGATGCCAAGTCCTTTTTCACACCACATGAATTGTACTGTAGTACCTTGAGGGTCATTGTCATTATTGGTGATTCCTCTCGTGCCTGTTAACAGCTTACATCATTGGCTGGTAATTAGGCGATGCCTTTCCATGTTCGACTCCAGAACATTTTTCACATCGATAGACTTGTACTCCAAGTGAATATTGAACGAGTTTTGAAGACCCCAGATCTAGTTTCATCCATCCGGGTTGCGATGTATTCAGGAATATAAAGGCATCAAGTGTACATCATTGTCGAACAGACGATCATCCAAATCAAAGGATGATGAGTCCAAATCATCAGTCTGCCACACAGACGATTGTCTTTCTTATGTACATGAAAATTAATTTATAAAGCTGAGCATGGGAATGCCTGCCTCAGCTAGATCATGAAAAAATCTTGTCAAAATAATGTATTGTATTGTATCTTATTACAGGTCGCCTCCCAGCTCGAAAAAACTTCGGATCCTCATAGTAAAGCATTTCACCTGACATCAAAAAGATTAATGAACTCATGCTTTAGGGGGCAACTGTTATAGACATTTTTGTGCACTTCAACCCCAATCATAAATATCCATAAATTGAGGGCTCCTAAGTCCCTAAAAGTGTTGCTTCATTGCCTAAAGGAACAAGGTCAGCTGATTACATCATCTCCCAGAAGTCCACTAAAAACTGCTCATAAATGGTCAAAACTGGACCATACTGATAACCCAGTGCAGAGGGTGCAATACATATCACCTTCCCAGTGTAAAAGGTGTGATGCATATTAAATTTCTCCTCTGTAGGGTGCGATGGTCGGGAATGGACAAATGGTAGGGACAAAATGCAAGGTGGAAGATCATGGAATCTTCCAGAAGCTTCCCCTCTGACACTTGCCTCTCTGTTTTCGACTAGTTATGAGTAAGAGATCACCATTCTCCAAGAGGAAACAAGAACTTTCAGAGAGAAGACACTAATCAAGACCCCAGAAGATGACTCACCTCCCTTCAATCATCTATAGATGGATCCCTCATCACAGAGATCCAGGGGCTGGATTTTTGTATCTTATAGAGAAGTGTTGTTGGTTTTCTGGTGTATATTCATAGTGTTGGGTGATCTAAGCTTTACTTAAGGTGAAGAAGGGATTTCTAGCTGGAGGATGATGCTAGGTCAGGACATATGGTTGTAATCCTCTTGCTACTTTTCATTTTAATAAAGCTATTCAAGTTTTCTTCCATATTCTTGTATGTTTACTTATATATGCATTTGTATGGTTAACACACATATGGTCCTGTGTTATTTATGAATATAGATCTTTGTTCTTCGATAGTAGTATGTTGTTGTGATTCCATAGGTGCTCTTTGAAGCTAGGAAGATGAAGAAGAAGCGGCAAAGCTCTATCAGGAAGGAGAGGAAATTAAGCGCAAGACTAAGGTTGGTCTCCTTTGTTCCACGCCTATCTATTTTCATAAAGGAAAGCAAAAATAGACTTTACTTGTTTGTTTCTAAGATAGCTAATAGTATTAGTGGGAATACCAACATCCAAGTGGACAATATTCCCAGTAACATCGCGTCTTTGGAGTCCCTTGCTGGGTCATCATCCTTGATGACTCCAATCGCGTGCAGGTATTTCTCAATAGCAATGGCCTCTCCGCAACTTTTTGAAAGTGTTTGTTTCGCATCTTGCTTGATGAACTATGTAATGTTGGTCAGCACTACAGACATGTAGTAATAAATGGTGATGAAGTCATGAGGTTTAGTGTCCTTTACAAAAATTTTCAATATGTGCGTAAACCTCTGATTGAATTATTTTACTTTCTCTTTTCCCTCCATGTTGAGGCTTCCCAATTCTGTGAGTAGCATGGCTAGGGTCTTGTCATTAGAAAATGTTTCAAGGAACATGCATTTGAATGCACCCCAATTCTATATAGATTTTGGTGGAAGGTTGTGATACCATGCAACTGTGTGACCATCCAAGGTACATGGGAACAATCTACATGCTACGTCATCATAACATACCTTAAGGGTCTGTAGCTATAGGTAGAAGTTGTCCAAGTGGTCTTTTGCCTTAATCATATTGTGAGGGTTGAAATTGATGTTCATTCTCTCTACTCACTTCGACATCTTGTATAGAAAATCCAGGAGAGACAATGGTTCCTGAGTCATCATTTCAAGATTTGGGTTAGCCATTTCTTATTCTTCTTCTTCCTCCTCTTCTATTTCATAATTTGATGGTTCTATCTCTGAGTCCATTGGTTCGTCTTTACCACCACCTCCTCTATTGTCTTCCCCTCTGCCTCCTATACTAGAATTCGATCCCAAGATCACAAGAGTGTCTTCTTTGCCTCGCCAAAAGACCGGAGGTTCCTCTCCATCTTCGATAGCTTCTACCAGACCTTCAAGTTTTGCAAGAAATGCTTATTCGACTGATGATACAACAACTCCTGTAGGAGTGGATTTTCAATTTCTTGAGGCATACGGAAGATGTAGTATGCATAGGATCAGTCTGACTGCTTTCACAAACTTGTGATTGATGGGATGGATGGAGTGAATATGTTGATATAAAAATCTCATGTTCAATCTTGGGAGGTGAGGAGTAAACAACTGTAGAGGCACGTGTAGGTGAGAGGAAGTGCGAGTTACAATCTTGACCAAATGGTTGATGAATGAGTGTGAGATGATGTTCGACCATATACAACTAGCCACCCTCCTTCTAGGGACATAAATTTTGACAGTGCTAGACCCTTCAACA
The DNA here is from genome assembly GCA_000404065.3 of Pinus taeda. Lineage (NCBI taxonomy): Eukaryota > Viridiplantae > Streptophyta > Pinopsida > Pinales > Pinaceae > Pinus > Pinus taeda. The sequence continues at coordinate 37,157 of APFE030900674.1, read as the reverse complement.
TTTAGGGGATCACCCCGATATGAAGTCTCAACTAGACCTCACATTGTTTGGTGTGGGAGTTCCATCTGATATGATGTCTCGATTGCCATTTTCTTAAGGATTTTCCTCAACTCTTTCTTGTTAGCACAGGAGAGTGGTCTTCTTTGTCTCTGAGAAGTGAGGTTCGTGTGCCTAGAGATTTCTAGTGTTACTTGAGTCAATGGTTCTTTCACCATAGAGGGAGAGACTGAGAGTGAACTCCAAGTTGGTTGGGAGGGAGCTCCCACTCTGCTAGGAACACACAAAACAACAGGACATGCACAAAGTTCAGAGGAGTAGTCCACATAGATGTGACAGTCACAACACACAAGGGAAGATAACACATACAACACTTAACAGATGAGTCTGCATGAGTGCAATAGTTGTTACATCAATTTTTATGTGATAGGTCTATTTGTTGTCTAAGGAGATAGCCACAATGGGTGAGACAATGTTAACAACATATACAACACATTTTCATTAACATATTATACATTACAACAATGAAATAAGTTCAAGTGTTCAACACAGGTTAAAGAAAAATGCATTACAAGTGTTCAATATTAGTCTTACAACAGTTACAATACACGTGTGAAATCATGTTGGCCTGTTAGCAAGCTTTTGAATTAAGTGAAAGTTCCAAGACACATCATTACACCATACATCACTAACCCTATACATGGGGCATTGGAGCCACTACTTACTCCTCAAAGAAAAGATTACAGACTCTCTTGGCTATGTGGGAGAAGCTAAGGTGAAAATTCCTTTCATATACAAATGAGGGGTACTTATAGCCAAGGGTGAAACTGACCCTTGTGGCTGTTCGACAACCCTCATGATTGTTTGACTTCTATGAATTTTTGACTTTACATGTACAAAAAGTGGGTCTCTTAGACTTCCACGCTATATTACATTGTTTGAAAATATGACCCATAGTAGAGATGTGGATGACATGACTCGACATGACAGTGCTAGTACATTTGTGCTATTGTTGGAGTGCATGTCGAGATATAGTGTTGTTGGGTGATGGATGTCTTCATGGTGTGTCACAGCTTCACCCCCACATGGAAAAGTGCATGGAGTCTTTGATGGTTGTTGGTGCTTGATGTTTCCTTGGCGTGATGCTCCTTTCTTGTATGTTGGAAGGCTTGACAGACTCATCTATTTGCCAAAGGTGCATGTTTGTCCATTCATCCATCCGTGAGCACATATTACAGGTTTTCTCGTCTATCCATATGTAGACACATCTTTGCATGATCATCCATTTTCGAGCACATCTCTTCTCATGCATTGTTATTTTGTCCATTGATGAACCTGGCCTTTTACATCAAACCACAAAACATCCTAGTCTACGATGACACATGGTTATTTCAAATGTAGGTGACTGGGAGAGGAAACAAGGTTGCGAGGTAGGATTATGGCTCCAACCATTGCTGATGAAAATTGTTTAAGGGTCACTGGGTGATGATCATGGGTAATTCAAGATGACAATGATTGTTTGTGACGTCTAGCTCAACTGGAAGGAAAAACTACACAAAGTGTGGGAGGGACAATTGAGGCTGCAGGAAGGCAAGGCAGACAAAATCTACACATTTTCTAGAACGAGCGGGAAATAGGGCCTTGACAGCAAAATTTACGCAATTTCTTTGAGGAACAGGTCTTGCTGTAGCGAGGATTGGCATACAGGATTTGTGCATTTGTTTGGAGGAACTGGATAGGAGCCTTGCACCCAAAACTACACAATTCCTGGAGGGAATTGCAAGTTGGCTGATAGGTCACTGGCAGCGTAAACGGCACAATTCCTAGAAGGAATTGCCAGTCAACTTCTAGGATCTTGGTAGTAGAAATTGCACAATTCCTGGAGGGAAATAATAGTCTATTTCTAGGGGCTCCTGGCGAGAGAAATTGCATTGATGCTAGGAGGTCGGTCTGTTGATCATATCTGCGCAATTTCGGATTTGAGCGAACTACTGGGAAGTAGAGGGTTTGCTCATGAAAACTATATAATTTTATGGATGAGCAGCTAGTCGACTGTTGAGAGGATTCATTGGAAAAAATATGCAATTTTAGGAGGGAGGTAGTGATGGGCACTGGGTGTCCTTCTAGTCTATTTGTGCAAATTCTTCAGTCAGCAAAGTAAGCAAGGTTAGCAGCCTCTGCATAGATTTTGAGGGGAGTCAGTCTTGGGTTGGCTCTTGGGTTCAACTCTCTGGGTGGCCAGCACGAAGTTTGATTGAATTTATTGTGGGAAACATAACTTGAAATGATGGGCTTGGAGATTTCACATTGTTCTGGGTGATAGTCAGCTGAGTCAATGGTGGGGTGATGGTCTGGCTGTCAGAGGGGAGTCCAGTTGTTAGCACTTCTGAAAAATGACTAAGTGTGTGAACGAGTGAAAGATGCATATATGATCCTGTAGACACACACTTACATGACTCGATGACGAGACAACTCAAACCATCGAGACACACATGCTCAACATGACTGATTGATGGTGAAAGCGACAAGAGAGACACTTATGATTGGTCATTGATTGACCGTGATAACACTAGTGCGAAAATGAATGTACTATGTGTGTGATTGTGACAGATGTTTTCATAGCAAACATAACATGTACACACAAAGTGAAGACCTTGAGCATGAGAAGAACCTAATCACAAGCATGACATTGACACAACATGCAAAAGTTTGGGTGGAATGAACAAGCAAGGTGAATGTGAATACTCACACAAGCTCAAGGAGTGAACCCGATTGTTTGCAACTGTCAAGTGAAACTCTCAAGGGAGGCTCTGAGTTTGGGTGCAGGCCAAACTTTTGGAAGCTGGTTGCAGCTGCTCCAACACCACTCCTTGGTGATCCTATAGAGTTCATCCATTAAATTCCTTAGTCATACTTCAAACTCCTAATAGTCCTTTGAACATTATGTTCATGACATATATAATTGTTTTAGTTCAGGACCCATAAAAGTGTCAATGTTGTAACCTATAGCTCTAATACCACTTGTAAGGTACCTCATCCACAACACAATTTTTTTTATAGCATTGATATAAATACCTTTAAATAAGAAACTAGAAACTTTCACTTTCTTCAAATCCCCTTTCAAAACATGTTTAAGAATTTAAATTTCCGATTTCTTTTCTACACTGACTATACTACTTCCTAAGGAAATATTAGTTTCTTCTATTGAGACGTTTCCCTAACACATTATTTTTTTTTCATTCCTATCTTTAAATTTTATGTTATATTTGTTGGAAATATTTCCACTTTCAACTACAAAATATAGCAATTTTACCCTCCAAGGGTTTCAATGCATGGATATACTTACAATAATGGTGTGTCCAACCTATGGATTATTGTCACATTCGTAGCACTTGTATGAAAACCATATTTTAGATTCTTATATCATTCTTGAATTCACTCTGCATAATGAATGTTCTCTTATTAATATAGTTGAACATTATTTTTGGCATTGGTTTTTTGTTACAATATACATGTCATTGAGTTGACAGTCCTTCTATAGGCTTCTATAGGTATACGTGTTGTTTTACAGTAGTTCCATGACATGTACATTTAACCTACCACATCAATGGTGTATATTAGTTCTTTTAAATCAAGGGTTGATATTAGTATTAGGATTTATCGGAAGTATAAGGTCTATTTTGACATTGTTTTAAATTCATTTGATACATTATGACATTCTAAGAGTCATTTTCTCTGCAAATTTTATTATCATTGTGTTTATTTTAGTTTTAAAAAGTTTTATGGTGATTATTTCTCACCAATGGCGGAGTTACTAAGTTCCATATACTACCAATAACTAATTGTGTTCAAATTTCATCAAATTGTTTCAGAGGTAATCATGTGTCATGAAAGCAACTCACGAATAGATAGGTCCATGACTAAAAATTATCCTCTTAGAGTGGGGAACCTCCTTTACATTACATAAATAAACAATTCTTGGATGATAAAAATGACAAGACCTCCTTTGTAAATATAGGGGTTTAAGGGGGCACAATATAATCAAGGCCTACATAAAAATAATAATCTAAGGCACAATAATAACAATAGTAAGCTTATATAGGGTACAAGAATAACAATATGGGGGCTACATGGGCACAACAATAACAATAAGGGGGATACATTAATGCTATAGATACCTAACATGCCCCTCTCCTTCAAAAAAATGTTGTCTTACACGTTTGAGTAGTTATGGATGCTCCTATATAAAATTCTCATCGTCCCATGTGGAATATTCAGTCGGTAAGTTCTTCCACTTAATGAGATACTCTAAAATTAATCGATTATGTATCTATTGGGTTCTTGTTTCCATGACTGCTTCCGGCTCAAATATGATTTTCCTTGTTTATCAATTTTTGGCAGCACTGTTTGAACTGGAAGTTTGTCACCTATAGCCTTTTTTAAGCAGGAAACATGGAAAACTAGGTATACTTGGGAAGATGCAAGAAACTCCAATTTGTATTCCATAGTACCAAAATTTTGCAACACCTTTTAATGACGTAGTACTTGGGGTGATAATTTATTATCCTTCTTAGATTTATCGAGAGACATTTGTTCATATGGTTGTAGCCGTAAAAATACCTAGTCACCTACATCAAAACTTATTTCACTGTGATCTCGATCTTCTTGTTGTTTGATTCTATTTTATGCCAGAGTGAGGTTATCCCTCAAGAGCTGGAGAAATTGTTGTTGATGCTTGATGTGATCTTCCACTGCTTGAACCTTAGAATTTTCTCTTAAGGATGATGTGATGGATGCTAGATGATATCCATAAAGTTCCATAAATGTGTTCATTTTTGTTGCAGTATGGAAGGAAGTGTTATACCACCATTCAGCTAGAGGTAACCACTTGAACCATTTTGCATGTTTTTCATATACAATGCAACAAATGCATCCTTCCAAACATTTTTTCACTATCTTAATTTTTCCATCAGATTGAGGATGATAAGATGATGTATGAGCTAATTGAATACCAAGGCAAGAAAATAATTATGTTCAAAAATTTCCAATGAAAATGGGATCTCTGTCACTTACTATAATTTTTGGGTTGTGTTATATTCTTTCCACGATTAACCTAAGTAGTGAACCAAGGGGTTAGAGGTGGGGCAGAGCCCCCGCTTTGTTGTGCCGATTGCGCAGCGGGGGGGTCACAAGGGGGGCAGCAACCCCCCTATTTCGGGGGTTTGAGCGGGTCGAGTAGCCCCCCTCTACGGGGTCTAGGGCAGCGCCCC
>APFE030900674.1:0-19686 GCA_000404065.3 Pinus taeda | reverse complement strand
ACATTTTGCGGTACCTGCAGGGGACAGTGGATTATGGTCTGGACTACAGGCAGGGAGATGGAGTGAGATTGGTAGGATACACTGATTCTGATTGGGCAGGCTGTGCTTCTGATAGGAAGAGCACTTCAGGGTGTTGTTTTGGGTTGGGTTCAGCAGTAGTATCATGGTTCAGCCGGAAGCAGCAGTCAGTAGCACTGAGTTCAGCAGAAACAGAGTATATGGCAGCCAGTCTAGCTAGTTGTGAGGCCATCTGGCTTCGCAAGATGTTGTTTGGCTTATTTGGTCAGCCGTTGAGACCTTCAGTGATCTACTGTGATAATCAGAGTTGCATTAAAGTCACGGAGAATAGTATTTCATGACAGGTCAAAGCATATCGGGATCAGATATAATTTCATCAGAGACTATGTTCAGAAGGGAGCTGTGAAGCTTGAGTATATTTCCACTGATGAGCAGGTAGCAGACATTCTTACCAAAGCCTTACCACGGGGCAAGCATGTTTACTTCAAAGACAAGATGGGTGTGGTGAGGAACACCTTCCTCGGTAAAGAGGGAGTGTTGAAATTTGGTACCGAAGGACAGGTGGTTCCCTTAGGCTTTGATCTTTGGCCTAGGGAAAAGTGTCCAAAAGACTTTAATTTTTCTCCTAAAGTGATTTTATAATTTTTATAAAGTTAAAATCTAATTTAAAAGTGACTTTAAGTGATAAAGTTACTAAGTCTAATTTTAAAGTGACTTTTATAAAGTGAATAAAAAATTAGAAAGGAAAAGTGACTTTGGAAATAAATGACTAAGTGGGTCTTTATTAAAGTGGGTGAATTAAAAAATAGAAAGTGATATTTAAATGTGCATTTAATCTCAGCCATTGATCTAAATCTATTTCAGCCATTGGATTTAGAGATCACCAAAAAGTCACTTGGATCACCCAAAAGTCACTTGGAGTTATATTAAGGGAGGAAAAGGAGGAAAAGATCACATTCGATTCAATTCTTTCATGAGCAGATTGAGAGAAGGAGAGCAAGAGAGTAAGGGAGATTTTTGGACAGTGAGCTGCGGAGTATTAGCAGTGGAGTTTCAGCAGCGGAGTAACAACAACGAAGTTTCAGCAGGGCAATTTTTCAGCAAGGCTGAGTTTCAGCAAGGATGAGATAAGTTGTAAAAGTTTGCTTGCTGATTTTTGTTGAATATTTTTTTGCTGTAAAAAGGTTTTTTTCAGAAATAAAGAAGAGCTCTCAAACTGGTTTTCCCTAAGAGTTGTAGGGAGTTTTTTCAGGGTCACATTGACCAAAAATATCAATGTTTTAATGTGTTTTAATGGCTATTTATTACTGTTGATTTTTATTTCTGCAATTTCCAGCATTCTGTAAAATTTCCAGAATTTGTGTTTTCAGCAAATTTATTTTTTTCAGCTTGTTGAATGTATGGTTATGTTGTAGTCACCAACAACCCCCCTCTTTTATTTGGTATTAGCAATAACACCGAGCAAATAGGGGACCCTTAGTAAAAATTCATCAAAATTCCCCTTGAATATTTTTGTTTTTCCTTAGAATCTTATCGCAGCAAAGCAAAGGAAACACCTCTTTTTTATAAGCGTATCAAACCACGAAGAAGTGATGCTAAACTCATCGCATCGCGTTTACCATAAGCGCTCTTAATGGGAGAGGTTTAAGAAATCCCCGGCGGCCGATGTGCAACGTCGCATATCGCAGCAGCCGTATAGAGTGAGACGCAATGACTAATATCCGCGATGTGCGATTTGTGATTTGCGATCTCTGATCCACAATCTACGATCTGCGATGATTCGATATTGCGATACCACAATGCTGTAATACAAATATGCGATCTGCGATCTGCGACGAAGCGCGAAATCTTGCTCAGCACAACATTCAAAGGAAAGCTGTCCTTTAATCAGAATTAGGCGCGCGCCTATAAAAAGAAATTAATGATCGTACGAATGGCTACTTTTCGTTTTTCGAAGAGTTAGTTCACTTTGAATGTCATGATTATACACACGCAACATCTGAAGCTTTCATATCAAACTTTATTTTTCATTTATTCTTTTCCTTCACGCAACTATAAAACAGGAGATAAAATGGAGTAATTTTTCTTTTGCAGGAAACATCTAAGGAAAAGAGGAAAGCGTCGATGTTTAGAGCCCACAGAAGAGACTTCTTTAGAAGCAGGAACTACATACGATAGGCCATCTGAAGCTCAGAATCAAAGGCACACAAAAGCAACATGACTACAAAGATACCTGAAGCTTACATGACAGAAAAGCCCGGAATGAAGAACAAAGACAGTTTCCAATCCAGAGAATTGCACGGGAAGTAAAGTCTTCTGACTCATCAAGTCATTCACAAAGACAAAAAACCAAAATAACAAAAGCAGATCCAGTTCGAGAAAAATTCGAGTTATTACCAAGTATACATTCAGTCGGCGGGAGATTTTCTTAAAATATCTGATAGTTTATCAAAAAGGTGGTGCCGACCCTTGTTACTTCTATTTTTGTAACACGCACAAAGGGAAAGGCAACCAACCGACCCTCTCGGTCGAATGTTGCACACTCACAGCGCTAAGGAGCAAATACAGAAATAGTTCAAAGTTAGATTTAATTTTAGAAATAATTTGCTTTATCAGAGGGACGGTCATTTGAAAACCGGATCCCAAATTTATGTAATCAAGTTAAGTAGTTAGTAGTATTTAAACCCTTCTCATGCATTTAGAGTAGGGTCTGGAGATTTGTCAAAAACGCGTCCTCAAAACATGCATTTTGCGCCCTCAGAGGTGGTTTTGATGAATGGATGGATCAAGGTTTATTAATATTTGCATCTGATATCTGCTACTGATGTTGCACTTCTGTACTCTTAGTGGATGTTAGAACAAGGAGAGATAAATCATTGTTGCTTGAAGCTTATGAGTGGAACCAGTCATAAATGGTACTTCTATCTCTTGACTATTTCTGCTTATGTTCTTTAAGTGATTTATATTTTCAGTTGTTTATATGTCGTTATATGAATGTATGGGTTATCATTTAGCACTTTTGTACGGTGGGGTCATATTGTTTGTATCTGACATATAAGTAACTTATTATGCGATATGCTGCTCATAACTGTTTTTCCTAACTTCTTATGCAAAATAGTTTATCTTTAATGATTTCTGTTCTTATGATAGCTGAATGATCTTTATTACCAGTTATTATTCGAAATCTTTTTAGATCGCATAATAGCAAGGAATACACCCCGGGTTAGTGTAGATTAGATGTATTGTTTCTTATTAGGCTACAATAGCATAGTGTTAGTTTAAAGAGTCTAAATTAGATTTGCTTTGAATTTTCCTTAGATTAGCATAGTTCAAGTTCTACACACACACACACACACACCCAAGGTCGGGAAACTGGTCCCTTCATCCCCAGTCGGACCCGCTATACCAAACGGATAAGGAGCTGCCAAGCAAGGTCAGGACCGGGTGGGTATCCCCCTTGTTGTCGACCCGATTTTCGGGGCTTCAACACAATGATATAGATCATTGCACATGTTACCCACCACTTATGGGTGACACCCATAGGAGATTTTTTAATCCTATATTGTCTTCGACCGACAACCAACATCCCTTTGCAGCCACTACATAGCTTGATATACCATCATCTCTACCACTCGAGCCAACCATTATTAGCCCCCACCCATATGTTATGATCGTATGTTTGAAGGTGGGCCTTACAACTCCGAAGGTATGGATTTCATTAGATAGTTGGATATTTTTTCTTACTTATCATTGACAATTTTGGGCATGGATTAGTGGGGGGATTCGACATAAATAATGGGCTTGGTTTGTACTCTTGTCCCCTTCTCTAACTTGGTGGTTAATCTCATATCCTAGTCTCGCGGGATCTCCTCTATTGGCTACATGATTTAGGAGTAGCACTACATGGGAAACCCCGATTTTGATTGCATGTTACCGCTTCTCAACATCACATGCATCACTTCCCTTTGATCATTATAACCCCTTTTCACATATTTCCCATTTGGGTCCATAAGGACTTAGCCTCCCCTTCCACTTATCCACACTTTGGGTTGAGCATGGAACGATACCGCAAAGGTTGATGTAGCTAAAAACAAAGGAAAAAACATAATTTGGTCACTTACCATAAAATGCAAAAGATGGCCATGCCATAAAAATTTAGAATGTGGGAAAAATCCAAACATGAGCTCTACCCATATTATTATGGCCATTACCCTGGTTCTTAGGGCTCAATATGTGATCTCCTTGCATCATTAATGAACCCATGATTGTTCCAACCCTTGGTGGGTGATGAACTCCCCAACATTAATGATGGAACTCACTGATATATCATTCACATCTTGCTCTCATTCCCTGAAGCCCAAGCAGTTATAAAAAGGATAATCAATACAAGGAAAGAGGCATATGAAGAGGGGCAGAAAAACAAAGGTCGGGGTAACTCACGTGCCACAATTACCCCCTCCTACATCTATATACCCAAGTATGGGCTTCCCTCATTAGAGGTGTTAGTTTAAGGGGGCTTAACCTAGGTTCAAAGTGTGCTGCGCACCAACAAAACCCTCAACCATTTGCCCTTTTGGCAACAAATTGTAAGAATATCGCAGTCTCACTCGTAGCGGTTATGGGAGGTTGCAGAACCAGGTATCTGCAGCCAAAGGGATATGCGTGCTGTTGCATCTGTGTATTTACTTATGTTTTCTACCTTCCTACAACTTCGCACATGAATAACTTCACGCTGATGATTAATCTTACAAAATTATTCTTAATGCATAGACATAACATAAAACAATATAACATGTATTCTTTCACGTAATTTAGTAAACAATATGCATAATGATATCAATAACAATAGATAATCAACACAGAAAGGTACACAATACTTCGCCGAAACTTCTTCTTTATTAATAATGATCTTCAATAAATTCTCTTCCCTGACCCGTGCACCCAACTGTAGGTGGTCTGCACACTTAGTTGTAGACTCTTCAAGGCCTCCATGCAGTCAGTTGCGGAGCTGTCCCCAAAATACAGACTCAAGACAGAGAATATGAATAATCTATGCTTAGCTCTTCTATCTTATCATCATATTTGAAAAAGTATTACATCTTCTTTATATAGAATTTCTTACTACAATACCAAGGTCCACATATCATGGACCTGACAAAACGATGGACCAATACCTAATACATGTTACAAAATAAGGGGATTTGACCCGCCTTAAAGCCCCTAAAACACCGCACAATCAATATAACTTCGTCGGCTCCGCGTGCTTCGCTCCTGAAAATGTAGAGACTTTGACCCAAAACTTGGACCAAGTTGGGCTATGCCCAACATTTCCCCAACGCTCACCCGTGACTCGTCTCGTCACTTAGCTTCGGTTCCCTTGATTTTCACTGCAATTCCATAGTAGACTGCATTATACTATTGGACTCTCTATGCCAATTTATTCTCCTATTTGCGCGCTTCCTCCAGCAATGCCTCTGTGGTTGGGCCAATAGCCTTTTGTAGTATTTTTGCCTCCCTTTTCTTCAATTCTTTGAGCCCTTTGTCCACAGCCTGCAATAGTTTAAGGGCATAATCCTGCCATGATTGAGTCCTTACCTGCAAAATTTTCTCCTTCCTCTGAAGCTCATTTATCTGCTTTTGAAGGTTCTTCCCTTTAGTGATATTGGTGAGTTTCTGTAATACTGGTAGGGTCTTTACAACTACCAAGATTTTGTCGCAATGCTTCTACTTTGTTAGCACCTAAATCTGCCTTAGGATGAAGGAAGGAAAAATTCAGGGTAACCACAAACCACGCTCAGTCTGGTAGCTAGCCCTACCAGAACAGGAGAGGGCTCTCTCCGGGTCACACTCAGTAAATAAATAAACGATATGGTCTGAGATGACTTACAATGAATATTGATTCTAGGCTAGGTAAATAAATATGGAAACAAGAGGCAATTTTGATAAATGACTGAGTTTCTGGGATGTATGGGACCAACGAACAACATAAGCAGAGAATTTAACACAAAGGCACAGATTACTCCATGAGGCAAGACAGGCGGAAAGTCTAGCAATTAAATTTGAAATAATGCGAAATGGAAAGATTGTTTAGGAGGGTGAAAAGGGCATAAATACCTGAATCCTTTTAAACAAAAGAAGAGCACAAAACGTGAAACTTTCCCACAGGCAGAGCAATAAACATGAATTCTACCTTATCTTACTTAGAAAATTTCACTGGAAATGAATATGAATGAACTGTGAAACATAACGAAATACACACGAAACAGAAAGATAATACATTTGCTACACTCACACCACATTAATCTCATGAAACAGAGCCACTGCCTTTCATTAATTCTCTGTCAAAATATACAATAAGTAGCTGAGTTTCTCTCCCACAGTCTCCCAGAAATTAGAACCAACCCTTTGCAAATGTTTTTACATACAATAAATAGACTTTGCCATTGGGAAATGGAACGACCCAAATTTGGGGAGTTTTTGAAATCATTACAAACTAGAAATGGAAAGCCAACCATTAGTGACAGGTGCAGCGTTATAAAAATGACAAACTGTTCGGGTGACTGCTCGCCTTCCTTTGCCACTTGGATAGAAGCCAACCTTTAGTGAAAATAATTTTTAAACTTTGCCTTAGGTGCCGAGAAAAATGTAGTGTAAACGAGTGGTCCCACTTGGAGAAAATCGCAAATCAAAATGTCACGGAGCGGAAGTGATTTTGGCCTCTGGATTTCTGTGCGCTGCGCCCAAAACTATGTGCATCATGCCACTTTGGAGGCGATTTTGAGGTACTTGTTGAGGTCCAAATTGTGCCCAAGTGTTCTTGTTAGAAAGCCCTACCTGTCTACTTTCCAACCCCAGTGGAATTTCTGAATTTGGTGCTGATTTTCCCCTCCAAAACTTCAATCTCCCAAGACTGCTTCCTGTGTATCAAAATAGGGGCAGAGAGGTCTTTTTTTGAGTGTTTTTGAGCTCCTGGGGACTCAAAACTTTCCCAAACTTCTTGACCATGCACCAGAAGTCATGAATTTTCATGCTAAATCCAAAAATGTAAATCTTTCATGATTTGGAGCTCCCCACTGGCGCAGCGCACAGGGAGAAAAACCCTCTTTTGTGCACAAAAATTTGTCAAATGACCAAAATTGCGCCAATTTTTTTGAAATTTGGGCTGTAGATTCTCTATGAAGTGCTATGTTAGGCCACAGACGCTTCAGCCAAGATTCAGAGCTGATCTTTCTCTTTTTGCCTCTTTTGTCTTTTTGTCACTCTCCTCAATTTCGCCTTCAAATTCCTTATCCGAGCCTTTGAACTCATATTCCGTGCTCGGTAGTGATAAACCATCTGCCTCAATAATGTTTTGTCCTTGTCGGCCTTCTCTAGCAGTCTCTCAAGGTGGACGTTGATCCGCTCGAGCCAAGACTCTCGGTCATTATTAATCTCTTGCTCTAATGGAGTGAGCTCAATCCTCCTATGTTTGGCAGATTGGCGATTCTCATGGATGCTTTGCAGCTCCATGATCTCCTGCTAGACTTCGAGCTATTTATTCCTCTCCTCCAAGTACCTGATAATCCACTTGGTCCTCTCCAAATTGAGAGACAAGGCTTGGATCTCCGTTTGCTGCTCCTGGATGGTCCTCCTAAGTTTGGCACTCTCCACATCTGTATCATCATCATGAATGAGGATGAAGTCGTCCTCTAGTTCACCTAATGGCCCCTCGTCATGCATGGGCCCCTTGCCCCTGTCCTGTACTTGTGTTGTCGATGTCGGAAGTGAGGCCCCTTCCACCCTGGGTGGAGATAACACTCGCTTTGCTGCTGCGAACAAATTTCTACTGCCTCTCTGATAGGTGATGAATACTGGCATAGTAGTGGTCTCATGGTGCTCATACTGATGAGAAGGACCACCTATCTCATGTTCCACCTCTGATAATACCTGTGAAGTGCTGAAGAGGTCACGGGAGATGAAATCCCCCAAGTAATGCCCTGTAATCCCAGCTGATGATCCACCAAAATCTTAATAAGAGCAAAATGATAAACACTGTTAAGTTGCTGCTGAGGGGTTTTGTGCTGCATGAAGGTATTCATCCTCTCTATGTTCTTGCAAATGAAATATGGGATGTTCATCATCCGTACGCTGGTAAAATGCATGAGAAACTTGATGTGATAGGCATATAAATGAGAGAACCTCCCCTCATATTTGAAATACTTCATGATCAACTTCATTAGTGGAGCATATTCATCTTTTAGATATCGAAATGGAAAGAATCTTTTGAGATTCCTCAAGAAACTAGCCTTAAAGTATGGCTCATAATGCTGCCGATCAACCTTCTGTTTCTTGTGCCATGGTTCTCCAACGTTCGGTATGCCGGTTGCTAATGAGATAGTTTCAGGTGTCAGTGTGAAGGTGACACCAGCTAAGATAGCGTGATCTCCATGTAAGTGAAGCACAAAAAGACGGGCCAACTCATGATGAACTTGAACACTAGCCACCTTTTGACAAAACTCAAAACATGACAGATGCTGGAAACATGACATAGAAAGAGGGCAGTCCTGCAATTCTGTAAGGGTGGTTGGTTCATCCCTAACATGTCTGCCACTTTTATGATGTCTCCAGGGAGCTTGTTCTTCTGAGGATGAATCACTTTGGGTTTCCATTTCATACTCCGATGAATGCTCAGATGCCATGACTGCTGTATATGGACCGTGCTTGGACTGCCCTTTGATGATGTATGAAACTATGTGTTGTTAGGATCTCTGCTACCAAGGGGAACAATACAAAAGGGACTGTTAGGAAGGGGAATAATATGAAAAGATTAGGGATTATGGGGAGAATTTTTTTTTAGGAACATGTAGGAGGGTTTGGGGATTTTATAAGGTAGGATTTTGGGGTTTTACATTTGACAAATGAGTGGAGGGGATAGGGAATAGGAGTTTAGTAACATTTTAGGGTAGGGAAAGATGGGAAAAATGGAATAGGGGGGAAGGGAACTATGAAAAGAAGGGAAGAATTAAAGGGAGAAGGAACCTTGGCATCAAAACAACAAATTTTGCAACCCTAAGAGCAATGGTTTTTATGATTTCAAGTGGTAGGGTTTAGGAGTTTTTATTGCAACTATAAACAGCCATAAACCATCATCGTATTCACAAAATTTGATGAGAAACCGAGATGTCAACCCTACTTGGCAATTTCAAGGGTTTCAAGGCAATTTTTTGGAATTTGGAGCCAAATCGGGCCTTTGTGGGTGTGCGCCGTGGAGCATACCCAGTGCGTTGCACCATTTGTGTGCGCCGTGCCGTTTGTGTGCACCACGCCCGTGTTAATTTAACACTGTGTGGTCGCGCCCAGTGCGCCACGCTCCCTCTATGCGCCACGCCTGTGAAAACAACTCCAACCTCACTCAAAATGCGTGCTTGCTCTCACAATCACTTTGAAATGCTTTCTCTCTATCCTTGGTGTGCAAAATGACATTGTTCCTTGTAGAAATTCTATATAAAGACATTAGGAGTCATGGTTTTGATTTTTGTTTCTTCAAAACCCACTTTGGTAATGTTTTGTTTTGGCACTTTTTCCTGATTTAATTCAACTCTATATTTCACTTTTCCCTTTGAATTTTTAGCTAAAATGATGAAATTTTTGGCACTTTTTGCAGGGGTTGTTGACATGGCATTTGGCCAAGGTAACCATGATTGTGCCTGAAGAGATCAACCGTAATTTTTTTTTTTTTTGAAAATTATCACAAATGACACACTGTTTGACTTTGTTTTGAAGAACATTCGTAATCTGTCAACATGACGATGAAAATATTTAAATCACAAATTTGTAAAGGCCTCCCTCTGGCCTGCATGGCTTTATTGGACATGGTTGAAGACCAAATTGACTAATCCCTAGACCTAATGACTGAAAATGACTCTTGTCCATTAAAAGATCAAACATTGGCTGTCATGGACTTTAATAAACATTGATGAAAAGACCTAAGCCAGCATGTGCCAGACATGAGGGGTAAGGGGTAATGACTGGCAAGATCCTCCCGTCAGATTATGGCATGCCCCTAGTGAAATGCAGTTGGGTGAATGGATCGAGACACCTAGAGATGAAATGTAGAAAGAGTTTTGATCTCTGATGGAGGACTGACAAGACCGACTCTAACATTGGCTCCAATGGGGGATTGTAGCTCCTTGGAGGTGCCAAGAACAGCAGATCTCTGGAAGAGCTAGATAGTGCCTTCGTCCATTGGGCTATGGAGTCATTATTTCGACAAACAACAGAAGACTCTGACTCATTTATGAAACTAAAATGACCAAAAAATTGACTCAAATTTGACATTGAAATGACTTGAAGACTAACTTGACAAACTCTAACCAAACTGAAACAAAATGGTATTTAAAGTGACAGTGGAAGCAGCGTGAACAACTCAGAAATGGTACCGCTTGAGTAGCCGACCATTGATCGGCCCTCCTGGAAAATATTCCCCGTTCATTTCCTTCAGAAGAAAGGCATTCTGACCCCGATATGCTGCAATCTTGAAGGGACCTTTCCAGAGATTCTCGAACTTACCGTGCTTACCTTTTTCATCATTCCTTGCATCCCACTTCAGCACCACATCATCCAACTGAAATTTGTTCGCCTTTGCTTTTTTGTCATAAATTTTCTTAATCTTCTCTTGCAACTTGGACGTGTTTTGGAAAACTTCTTCTCTGGTTTGCTGCAAGTGGACCATTTGATTCAACCTTCTCTGCATAGGATCATCTTCACTTCCGACCTCCTGAAGAAGTTTGACTACCGGAGCTGAGAGAGAGGTAGGAAACACTGTATCAACTCCACAAACAAGCTCAAAAGGGGACGTACCAATGGATTTCTTCTGACTGACCAATCTGCCCAAACTGCATTGACCAACCTCTTATGCCAACTCTTCTTGTTTATTTCCAGTAGCTTCTTAATGATGTTGACCAAGGATTTATTAGAAGACTCCACCAATCCATTGCCTTGCGGATGATAGGCAGTTGAGTGAACCAAAATGATGTGATATTTATGACAAAACTCTACCATCCTTTTGATTTGAAAGCTACTGCATTATCAGTGATTAACTTATTCAGGCAACTAAAGCGAGACAAGATGTTATTTTCAAGGAATGAAATAATTACCGCATCTGTAGCTTGTCTGGTGGGAACTGCTTCAATCCATTTCCTGAAATAATCTGTCACTATGAGGATCCATCTATGCTGACCAAAAGAAGCGGGATGGATTTCACCAATGAAATCCAACCCCCATTGTTGAAAAGGGGCACTCACCTCAATGGGCTTAAGTGGCAAAGGTTGTAGTTTCTGCCTTCCTTTGAAAATCTGACACTTATGACAGCTCTTGACCACCTTATATACATTCGCAAACAATGTCGGCCAATAGTATCCCGCTCTCAGGATTTTATTCGTTGTTGATTTCCAAAAAAGGTGACCACCACAGTCTGCTTCATGGAAATCCTCCATGACCTGATTTGCTTCTTTTTCCACCAAACAATTCAACAGAACGCCACCGGGATCTTTCCAATAAAGTGCAGAATTTAGAATACAAAACTTGGCAGCCTTCAATTTGAGAGTTCTATCTTTGTTTCTAGTCATGCTGGCCAGTGGTGACAAATTTTTAAGCACATATATGATATCTGAATACCACGGAGAAAGAGCAAACATTTTAGATACCTGAATTGATGATCCTTCCTCATTCTCATCGGACATAGCAGTGATGAGATTTATGTCTAAGGCGTGCAAGTTTGATTCGGCCATTAACTTTGCCAATCCCTGTCCTTTAACAAGCTTTGTGGGCTTTATTTCCACATCATATTCCAACAAAGCTGCAATCCACTTGCCTCGCCTTCCTTCTGGATCTGTCTGCACTAAAACATCTTTGACAGCAGCGTTAGGAACATAAGCCAAAATACGAGAATGCAGAATATATACCCGAAAATCTTTCAATGCTTTCACAAGTGCAAGGGCTTACTTCTCAATGATGTTTTATTTTAAGGCTGCATCTCTTATGTCTCGCCTGAAGAAAGCGATTGGTCTTTCGTGATCATCTCTTTTCTGCAATAACACAACTGCCATAGTATGCTCCGAAGCGAATGAAAACAATATAAAATCCTGAGTGTAGTCCGGGTTGACTAGAAATGGAGCTGAAGAAAGAGCCAATTTGACTAAATTGAAAGATTTTACAGCCTCCTCCGTCCATTTCACTTGGCTGTCCTTCTTAAGCATGTTTGTAATCTCTCTTAGGTGTTCAACAAGATTAGGTACAAAGCGGCGTAGAAAATTCATTTTACCATTGAAAGATTGAATCTCTTTCTTATTCCGGGGCAGATCGATTTGATGAATCACTTGTACACGTACTGGGTCAATACGAATGCCATATTGTGAGATAATGTGCCCGAGTAGTTTGCCTTCCTTCATGGCGAACAATCTCTTTTTCGGATTCAGTGACAAGCCATATTTTCTACACTTTTGAAAGACAGTTTTTAGATGGTACATGTGTTCTTCATCAGATTTGGAAAACACCGTCAGATCATCCAGGTACACAACCAAAAATACATCCTTCTCATTTGCGAAGGCCAAGTCCATTGCACGTTGAAATGTGGCACCTGTGTTCTTCAAACCGAAAGGCATTTTAGTGTAATGAAAAGTTCTCCACGGAGTGGTGAATGCTGTCATGTCTTGGTCATCTTCATGGACAAAAACTTGGTTATATCCAGAATAACCATCAAGTAGTGATATACGAGATGCTCCAACTACCCACTGAAGTATATGATCCATTTTGGGCAGTGGATAATTATCTTTCAAAGAAACTTTATTGAGATTTCTAAAATAAATGCACAAGCGAATCTCACCTATCTTCTTTCGTACAGGCACCAAATTAGAGATCCAATCTGAAAATTTGATGGGAACAATGATTCTTGATTTGTTCAACCTGTTTATCTCCTTTTCAATTGATGGTAGCAGCTTTGGATTTAGCCTTATCAACTTTTGTCTGAAAGGTTTTTGATTGGGCTTAATGGGTATAGTGTGCTGAATTATATTGGTATCATATGTCTTTAAGTCAGAATAGTCCCAAGTAAACACATCGGAAAATGAAGACAACAAACTGATATATTTGTCTTTTATCCTTTGTGGCAATGCTTTAAACAGTTTTACCATTTTAGGGTTAGCAACTGTTCTGACATTGACCTCTTCCACACCCTTCTTTGTTGGCTGCAATGTTGGTTTGCGGGCTACATCATCTTGATCAAAGAGTTCTTCCAAAGGTATCAAGCCTTTAGGAATAATGTTATTCTTTAGTTGCAACACGTCCATTTGATTGATCTGCACATCATATTTACCATTATCATTTTATACATCAATTGAGGTTTCTTTGAACTTACCTTTATTTTGCAGAAAATCATCAATCTCCTCATCATCTTGGAAAACTTGCCAATATCTCTGATTGTCCGGGACAGTCAGACGATGCTTGACATGGATTTCTAATTTATTACTGGAGTTCATTGGGATCTTCAAACTACTTGCTGCCTTAGCAAGAGCATCTGCAATGCTATTTTTTATACGAGGCACACATGTCAAGGTATATTCTGAAAATAATTTTAGGATGTCTAGAACTGCATTACAGTAAGCCCGTGTCTGAGGATGCTTTGATTGATATTCACCTCTGACCTGCTTAATCACCAATTCAGAGTCGCCATATATTGCAATCCTCTTAGCATTCAACTTTCTTGGAATTTTTAGGCCAGCAATTAGAGCTTCATACTCAACTTCATTGTTTGAAAAATCAAAAGCTAATTTGTAAGAGCATACCTGCACGTTACTAGGCACTTTGTTCGGGGCGGGGAAAGGACTGCGTACCCAAATCCCAATTCTAGTGCCTTCATTTCCCACTGCTCCATCGAAATCCATGGTCCACAAACCTTCTTCCTCCTCTTGCAAGTGTTGAAAATCTGTTTGCTGTGCTTTTTCTGCTTGCTGTCCATTACTTTCAACTGATAGCTCAACGGTGTTCTGCTATTCTTGTCCTTGTTTCTTTAAAACTGCTCTGAAATTTTCTGTAATTTCTGGAATATTAACTGCTTCTACTAACTAACTATCGATATCATTGAAACTATCAGAATACAAAACAAAAGACTCTAAATATGTATGTACATAATTAATTGGATGATTTATTGGTTTCTCCTTTCTTGTAATCATGTATTTCATTTTTTGTTCCTGATACAGTTTCCTCATTTGGCCAAACACCAGAATCGTTGCATAGGAGAAATCTAGTTGTAGTGTCCCTTTCAATTTTGCTAGCCAAGACCTGGAAAGAAGCATGCCAAACCTGGGAGGAATATCTACTACAACAATATCCATCAAAACATTCTTCATTGGGAGTTGATCCAGACTCAACCAAGTCTTTGATGAGCCCGATACATCTTACTCTGCTGGAATCAAATGAATAGAGATCATGGTATTGCCGGGTGATGTCCAGACCCAGCTTATCCATGATAGCCTTGGGCATGAGATTGTGAGAAGCTACGGAATCGAACATGGCATTATGTAACACAAAATCATGCAATCTTAAAATGATATAAAAAGGTGGCACATCATTATCAAGAGACTCACCATTCGATGCTGGCCCAGAAATCATTTCGGGTTGATCATCTTTGACATTCACCATGTGAGACATTGGGTCAAAATTCAAAATTTTAGACACTTGACTTCTATAACTGCTGTTCCTCATTATTTCAGTCAAGGGAATGGATACCTTTAATTTAGAAATTTCATTCTCTAAATTAAAAGCGGGAAGCTTTTCTACCTCTTTGACTGGGATTTCTTTCCTTTCCTTTTCTTTCGATGCAATTGGCTGATTTGATTTTTCTACTGATGATGATTTGCTACTATTCGGATCAACCACCTCCTTTCCTTTCCTTTGTGCAACTGATGAATCATTCTTTGATGCCTCAACATCCTTCCTCTTCTGAATTGGTTTAACCAGCATGTCTCTATTTCTAAGTGAATATCGTTGCTGCTGGGTAGACAGAGCATTCATATAGCCTCTATGGTACTCATCTGATTCTTCCTCCAAAACGGTGTCATTGGCTAGAATGAAATCTGCGTCTTTGTGTACAGTCAAACTTTCTGCATACTCCTCATCCTCGGTAATATAAATAGGAAAATCATCAGGAGTAAAGAAGTGGTTTTCTTCACCTATTATATTCCCATCCTCATCTGACTCCAGTCCATGCACAAAATTTTGCTGCAAAGGTGGCTGTACTGGCTGCTGTGCTGTTTGCTCTTGGGCTTGCTGATCTCTTTGCCTTATTCTATATTGTGGCTATTGCTGGCCACAGAAGTTAGGATTTCTAACTTGTGGCTCAGGTTTGTCAAGTTTCACCCTTTCAAGCATCTGCTCTACCTTCTGGAGTAATTGATCTACCGAGGAAGATTCTTCTTTTACGGTGACCTTCTTTTCTGCCTTTGCTCTAGCCCTCTTGGTTAGCAGATTTGCTTCAACACTGACCGCTATCTTCTGCATATCTTCCATTGTGGCCGGTTCTCTCTCTCTTAATTGATAAGCCATGTTAGCATCAAAACCATCTGGAAACTTCACCATGGCTAGCCCCACAGGTGGCCTTAGATGGTCGGGAATTTCATTATAAACAAAATTGAATCTAATGCAGTAGTCTTGGACCGACTAACCAGAGTTTCATTTGATTTGCTCATATTCAGCCAGAATTTGGAGGATTCTTTTTCACTTCCCAGCAGCCTAAAAATTGTCTTTGTAAGTTAGCCAAGGTAGCGATACGTACAGCTGGCAAACCTCTGAACCATTTCCTCACTTCACCTGCAAATGTCTGTACAAAGAGTCTCATTGCCACATTCTCTGCATCGATCTCGTGAAGTTCACAGAAATCTGCCATTTTGTCCACATGTTGCTGAGCGGTAATGCTGTTAGGAGTGTAATCAAAAAACAGGATTTTGCTTTGATAATCTGCAGGCATATCATCTAAAACTTGAGGAAGCGCAAGAGGTGCAAAGCGAGCAGCCATCACTCTTGGTCAGCTTGGCCTTGGAGGTGTTGGAGGAGTGTGCGCAGTTTGTAGGGGGTTAACAATTGGAGTTTGAAGCTATGCCACAATGTAATTATCAATTGACCGGTTAGCCCTTTCAGTTTCCAAGTCTACAAGAAAATGTGGATTGGGGACAGTAGAGTCAACCGCCCTTTCGGATTTGGTCTCGAACAATGATATTTCAAACTGCTCATCAAAATCTAGCTAGTCAAGATACTCAAAAATGTCAGGACATGAATGGGATTTGAACACGGGAGATATAGAGATCTTTTGATGACGAATTCTTGGAATTAGATTGGGATTTTCGTAGATGTGCGGAGGATCTAGGTCTAGATTATCTCTGGTATATCTTCTAGAAGCCAGCGTGCTATTAAGAAAAATCAAAAGGAAACGACCAACTCACTCAGCCTATCAACTCCTAAACTTAGCATCTGGAAGCTTAGAATTATCAAGAAGTAAGGTGTGTAATTTCAATCCCCAGTGGAGTCGCCACTATGTTAGCACCAAAATCTGCCTTAGGCTGAAGGAAGGAAAAATTTAGGGTAACCACAAACCACGCTCAGTCTGGTAGCTAGCCCTACCAGAACAAGAGAGGGCTCTCTCCATGTCACGCTCAATGAATAAATACACAATATGATCTAAGATGACTTACAATGAATATTGATTTTAGGCTAGGTAAATAAATATGGAAACAAGAAACAATTTTTGATAAATGATTGATTTTCTGGGATGTATGGGACCAACGAACAGCATGAGCAGAGAATTTAACACAAAGGCACAGATTACTTCGTGAGGCAAGATAGGGGGAAAGTCTAGCAATTAAATTTGAAATAAGGCGAAATGGAAAGATTGTTTAGGAGGGTGAAAAGGGCATAAACACATGAATCCTTTTCAACAGAAGAAGAACACAGAACGTGAAACGTTCCCACAGGCAGAGCAATAAACATGAATTCTACCTTATCTTACTTAGAAAATTTCACTGGAAATGAATATGAATGAACTGCGAAACATAACTAAATACATATGAAACAGAAAGAGAATACATTTGCTACACTCACACCACATGAATCTCATGAACCAGAGCCACTGCCTTTCATTAATTCTCTGTCAAAAT
This sequence comes from Pinus taeda, assembly GCA_000404065.3. Classification (NCBI taxonomy): domain Eukaryota; kingdom Viridiplantae; phylum Streptophyta; class Pinopsida; order Pinales; family Pinaceae; genus Pinus; species Pinus taeda. Next base: position 2,485 of record APFE030900674.1, on the reverse strand, counting down.
ATACAATGAGTAACTGAGTTTCTCTCCCACAGTCTCCCAGAAATTACAACCAACCATTTGCAAATGGGTTTACATACAATAAATAGACTTTTCCATTGGGAAATGGAACGACCCACAGTTGGGGAGTTTTTCAAATCATTACAAACTGGAAATGGAAATCCAACCATTAGTGACAGGTGCAGCGTTACAAAAATGACAAAACTGTAGCGTAGATTGGTGGGTGACTGCTCGCCTTCCTTTGCCACTTGGATAGAATCCAACCTTTAGTGAAAATACTTTTTAAACTTTGCCTTAGGTGTCAGGAAAAATGTAGTGTAAATGAGCGGGCCTACTTGGAGAAAGTCGCGAATCGAAATGTCACGGAGTGGAAGTGATTTTGGCCTTTGGGTCTCTATGCGCCGCGCCCAAAAATGTATGCGTTGTGCCACTTTGGAGGCAATTTTGAGGTACTTTCTGAAGTCCAAATTGTGCCCAAGTGTGCTTGTTAGAAAGCCCTTCCTGTCTACTTTCCAACCCAAGTGGAATTTCTAAATTTGATGCTCATTTTCCCCTCCAAAACTTCAATCTCCCAAGACTTCTTCCTGTGTGTCAAAATAGGGGCAGAGAGGTCATTTTTTGAGTGTTTTTGACCTCCTGGGGACTCAAAATTTGACCAAACTTCTTGGCCATGCACCAATAGTAATGATTTTTCATGATGAATCCAAAAATGTAAACCTTTTGTGATTTGGAGCTCCCTATCATAAGCGTCGCGCAAGTGGCGCGGCGCACAGGGAGAAAAACCCTATTTTGTGCACAAAAATTTGTCAAATGACCAAAATTGCCCCAAATTTTTTGAAATTTGGGCTGGAGGTTCTCTATGAAGTGCTATGCTGTGCCACAGAGGATTTAACCAAGATTTGGATCCGATCTTGCTCTTTTTGCCTCTTTTGTCTTTTTGTCTCTCTCCTAAAATTTGCCTTCAAATTCCTTATCCGAGCCTTTGAACTCATCTTCCGTGCCCTGTAGTGACAAACCATCCGCCTCAATAATGTTTTTTCCTTGTTGGCCTTCTCTAGCAGTCTCTCAAGGTGGATGTTGATCCGCTCGAGCCAAGACTCTTGGTCATTGTTAATCTCTTGCTCTAATGGAGTGAGCTCAATCCTCCTCTGTTGGGCAGATCGGCGATTCTTGTGGATGTTTTGCAGCTCTATGATCTCCTGCTGGTCTTCGAGCTATTTATTCCTCTGCTCCAAGTACCTGATAATCCACTTAGTCCTCTCCAAATTGAGAGACAATGTTGTAGCTCTAACCCAAAATAATATAGATCTGATAAGAAAATATAAGATAATGCAAATAAACCCAGAAATAAATAGAAATGCTTGTTTATTGATCAAAACCCTTATGGTAGGGCAACACCATACATTCACTCCTTAAGGAAGGAGAACACTCCACAAGACATATGCCTGTTCATACAAGAATACTTCACTTCCCCTCTCTCCATGTGGAGTCTCTAGCCTCTATATAGGCCTCATACATACAATACCATGCATCATTACCATGGTTTCCTCATACCATCAACTAATACCATGGGCCCCTTACATTATTATTAACTACTTGTGGTCCCTTACATGACATGGGTTAACCACCTTATTTATTACTATGGCCCATCCCATTATTACATTATTACTCTTGGGTACCTCCCTCGGTACCCCATATTACCCCCCCTAGGTATATAACATTCCACCCCCCTAAGCATGTTTCGTCCCCGAAACATGGGAAGAATACAAATAATAAGATCTACTCAAAAGAGTAGTCCACTGATACCATTCACGTGCATCTAGCCATCCAAGAGAAAGGTGAACCCTCGATCTCGCTGGTGCCTCGCTCGCTTGAGATGGAAGTTGACCGTGGCAGCTCTTCTGTGTTGCTGTGTAGTAGGTGGATCGTCTCTCCTTTGTATCCGTCATGTGACTACTTAGTTTCCATCTTGATGGTTGTCTTGCGGGGTGATGTGGGTGATGATATGTTGAAGTTTTAACCCATGATGGCTTTTGCTTGACTTCACCCTGCTGTGGTGCCCGTTGTGGTGTCTTCTTTTTCAATATGACTTCAACCACTGAGCCCTCCTCTGATGTATCATCACCTGTAACCTTTCCTTCTGCAGCCTCTGTTTGTGTTTGATTATCGATCATCAAAGGCTCATCATCTGATATGTCAGTCCCTTGAACATCTTCTGCTTCAGCCTCCATGTGCTCTACCTGTTTATGGATGGAAATATCCTGTAATGTAATTTTCTTCTTTTTATACCATAGCTTTAGGAATTTCTTCTGCACATTAATATTGATAGTACCCACGGATTCCATCCAAGGATATCCCAAAACAACATCCATATTATCCATCTCTGAAGCATAAAAATCACCATGCAACACATACTTATCCATAGAAATCTTCAAATCCTTGTACACTTGAAAATCATTATCATCCACTCGTGTGTTTTCAATTTGTT
>APFE030900671.1:0-13275 GCA_000404065.3 Pinus taeda | reverse complement strand
TATAGACATCCCAAAACATATTTAGTGAGAACATGCATGCAAGGAACTATTACAGACCTTCCAAGATAGTTAGTGAGGACGTTCATGACCAAAAAGCATAAGAAAAAATTATCCACCCTCAAAAACACTAGACAATAATTTGAAGTGTGGTGTAAAACAAATTGTTGGTAGGCTATTAATGCTACCAACAATCATTCCCTCTCCAATTTCACAAGAAGCTCCTACTCAAGCTACGTCCTCCACTATGGTTATAGTAAGTTCTTACAACTGTGTGAGCTATAAGAAATTAAAATCGCCTTGGATTATCCACCAATATTAGGGAACTCGACTTCTCTGCATGCACCAACTATTTTGGGTTGATTGATTAGTTAACTTGATGATCACTGAGTTTGACTGAAGTCCCACTACTTAAATGACCTTTCACTAGTTCCTCCAAAAGTTTGAACTATTTTAACTAACAACAACCTGAGATAATTGACCTTAATTGCTACAAATTAGCAATCACATATGCATAATTGAACTCTAACTCCTCCAACTCAAATTTACTGAGTAAACTGGGTGACACAAGCCATGTCTCACAAGTTAACATCATCCAAGTTATCTGTTGACATGGAAATTGAAATTTTCTCAATTTAATCAAGGAAAAATCATATTGAGAATTTCTTGCTGCATTTTTCAACACATAGTTCAATGGAATCTATTACTTTCACTATGAACTTGGCATAGTTCACATGTTAAGTTCATAATCTTTTGGGCTGATGTGGTTCTATGTGTTGTGTATATAAAGAATAGGCGTCCATATCATGCTACTAGAAACAAGACTCACTATGAAATGTGGTATGGCCACATTCCTCCAGTGAGGCATCTCAGGGTTTTTGGTTCCTCTTGTTATGCCTTCATACCTAAGGAACAAAGAAATAAACTCAGTGCAAGGAGTCACAAATGTATCCTCTTTGGGTACTCATACCTCCAAAGCATACCATATCTATGATTAAGTGAATAAGAAGTTTATAATATCTAGTGATGTGATCTTTCTTGAGTTTTCCAAGACTGACAATGTTGTTGAGCGCCAACTTAATCGCTTGGATAGATTCGAACATGCAAAGGGTTTTCAAGATTTTGATAGTGAAATTCCACATTTTCTTCTCTTAGATTTATACTTGCTATGAAGAGCCTTGAATAAGTGAGGTTGAAGGAAATTCCTTCCCCTGGTTTGTCATGAAAGAGCTAAGAGACTACTATCAGTAGGTAGCCAAATCTGACAAGCAGTGAGGGTACATGCAAGATACAAAGAAAGGCTTAATGCAAAGGAGTGTACTGACTATTTACATATCATGAAACATCTTCCATCCCACTAAGGCTGCCTTGAATTATGCCTGGTTAGTCATAATATCATGTTGGTCACAACCTCCCTAGCTTAAATAAACAAGTGGTAATACTCTTCATCTTCTAAGCAATGTAATAAACAAACGAAAGGGAGCAAGACATGTAGAGAAACCACATGGAATGACTTTCAGTTCTTGCAACCATGAATGTCATTAAAGACAGAATGATACGACAATGATAAGAATTCCTTTAAGCTACACTAAGTGGTGTATTTCAAAATATGTGCTTTTTTTTTCCATACCTACCCTCCAAAGGGTTATGCATCAGATGGATTCTTCATGTGGTCACGATATTCTATCATACATTGGGTTCCTTGGTATTTTCATCTTTCTCTTGAGATCCTTGAGAGTCATCTAACATGTCATCCTTCTTCGTGGACCCTGAGAGACATAATTGCATAGTTTCAGCGGGCAGTGATTATTGTGGGATGAGGCCTTAGGAGGACACATCTATGTAGTTTCGGGATGTAAGGAAAACTGGGTAGTCAAGGGACAAAATTTCATAGCTTTTGGAGATAGTGGGTTCCAGTTGAGGGAAGGACATTGGAGGAAACCACTATGTAGTTTTGAATGCTAAGGGAGGTTGGGATTTCTGTGCATTGCATAGTTCCAGTAGGCAAAGGAAAATCTTGAAGGTTAGAGATGTGAAGTGAGCAGTTCAAGAAAGTTGGATGAGGTTAGGTTGCTAGGGAAACTTTGAAATTTGGCTAAGTGTGGGATTAGTGGAACTGACGTGAAGAGTGATAAAAGTTGACTATGATCACACACCTGAACACTTAACAATACAACATAGACCATCTATAACATATAACACATACTTTTCTTAATGCAACAATCTTTGTGGCAGCTTACGACAAGTGCGGCTCTAATGATAGACTTTGTGAGGATAAAGGCAACACTTGTGTAAGAGTGTGTGAAATGAGTGCGAAACATGTCTATGTTGTGAGGACAACCCATTATCACAAACATTTCCCCTTTAAGCAAAACAAACCTCCCTTTGCATGACAAGCGGCAACCCCCATGCCCAAAAATGACACATTCTATGTAAAGATAAAGCATGAACGACTTTTAATTGTTAATTGTCTTAAATATGTTTCATCTAAAGTTGCCATTGTTTTAAATATAAAGTTTTGTTTTAAAATATTTTTGTCTTAAACTGTTTTTGTCTTAAATATAAAGTTTTGTTTTAAAATAATTGTCTTAAATATAAAGTTTTGTCTTAAAATGTTTTTGTCTTAAATTGTTTTTGTCTTAAATATAAAGTTTCATCTTAAAATGCTTTTGTCTCAAACTACTTTTGTTTTAAATATAAAGTTTTGTTTCAAAACATTTGTCTTAAATTAATTTTGTCTTAAATAGAAAGTTTTGTCTTAAAATATTTTTGTCTCAAACTTCTTTTGTCTTAAAATATTTTTGTCTTAAACTATTTTTGTCTTAAATATAAAGAATTGTCTTAAAGTATTTTTGTCTCACTCTTTTTGTCTTAAAATTTATATTTAAGACAATTCAATTAATATTAATTTTTAATGTGAAATAACTAAAATAAAAAATGATTTTTTGAGACAAAAGATTCATTTTGTCTCAAAAAAATGTCTTAAAAGTGCCCTTGGTGTAGTAGTGCCTATGGGCTTCCTTCTCATCCTTTTGCTCTCCTTTTAATATCCCACAATATATTTTGATATTGCCACGTTTTGCAAAGGGATAGAATACTATTATTTCCACGATTACACTTTCATCTGCCTCTTGATTTTTACCTCCTTGAGTTATTTCTCGATGGTTTCGTTCAACAACCACGAACCATCACGAAAAGTTAATGCGTCCATAATTGGCACTTCTCTCACAGATTTCGTGTGCGTTTTTCTTTTACTAAACTCTTAGAAACATCTTAAGAGAACATTTTACCTTTTCTGTTGCGTTACCAATGGTGATCAAATTCTACCAACTATCAAACATGGAGCGCAAAAGTAGGAGGGTTGAGTGTCATCATTAAAATAATATTTAATGAGGAAAAATCTTTCAATATCGTGTGCAACTCATTCAGAGGTTTAGTTACTAAAATCCTTTCCTTCATTTTGAGATTAAATAATCTCTTCACCAAGGATCCCTTATGGATTATTGTGTCTCAATTATATAAATCATGGAGAAAACCATTTTGAGATTAAATCGTCTATTCACCCAGGCAAACTTATTAACAGTTGTGTCTCGTTCATGTAAATCATGGAGTTTTTTCCCTAATGATTTTCTGGTGAAATATGGAAGTATATTGTGTCTGCCAAACACTGTCAGATAGTAGAAATTTCCTTTTCATCTCACTTCTTCCAATAACTAAGACAACACAAAACAAAATTTACGTGGAAGACCAAGAGTGTAATGGAAAAAAACAAGAGGAAAGGATCAATAAATTCGCTTTTATTAATAGAAAAAAATCCGTACATCAAGCTTGCTATTATTGATAGGATTTAAGCAACAGCCAATAATTTAACTAGCACAAATGATTTAACTAGTACAAATTCAAAAGCATATAGAACATAAATAAAATTCAAAAGCATATAGAACATAAATAAATTGAAGAGATATGACAATACAACACAAAATTTACGTGGAAAACGCAGTAGTGTACTGGAAAAAAAGGAAAAAAAATCAATAAATTCGCTTTATTAATAACAAAAAATACATACATCAAGCTTGATATCAAACATCATCTGTCATACTTTGTGCGAGAGAAAATATACATAATTACAGTTTTTCAAAACGAAATATTCTAATCCAAATGCCTAAATTATTGGTATGGAGTACAATTAGCAAGTTATTTCTAAATTATGTTCGAAACAAGTTGCAACATAAAAATAGTGTACGGGGAAAAAACACGAGGAAAGGATCAATAGATTCTCTTTATCAATGGCAAAAAAATACATGAAGCTTGATATCAACTCTCATTTGTCATACTTTGTGTGAGAGAAAATATACGTCATTACAGTTTTTCAAAACCAAATATTCCAATCCAAACGCCTAAATTATTCCTATAGGATACAAGTAGCAAGTTGTTTCTAAATTATGTTGGAAACAAGTTGGAAGATAAATTATCAAGCTGTTGTTTCTAAATTATGCTGCAAACAAGTTGCAAGATAAATGATCAAGCTGTTGTTTCTAAATTATTCTAAAAGCAAGTTCTCTCTAAATTTGATCTCACACTCTCAACATAGAATTTAGTCATTCAATATTGGTGTAAATTGAGTCATTGAAGACGGATGTAAATTGGAATGCTCGGTCAATTAGAATATTTCTTATGATTTAGAAAAAAAATAGAATTTAGGAATATTTTTTAATTAAACTAGTGAAGCGAATATTTTTTAATATTCATTAAAAGAAATTAATGAATAAGAAAAATCATATTTAAAATTTTTTATATTAAAAAAAATGTGTTTAATTTGAATATATTTACATATAGATATTATGGATGTATTTATAGAAGGATTATATAAATATTATATTAATATATATATATTAAACATTTAAATTTTCTATAAACAAAATATTTATTTTAACAATTTATTAAAATCTAAAACTAGGTAGTTTGTTTACACCGTATGATATGTGGATCTCAATATTATTATTATAATTTTTCACTCTATTATTAATCTAACAAAAATCAAAACAAGGAAGGACTATGACTTAAAATCATATATCTTTGGTATTAAAGAGATATGAAAATATATATGTTTAAATAAAAAATGGATGCAACATATCTAAACATTTTCTGGGTTAAGATTTCAATGTTTTTCCAATGGACATTTTATAATCAAATATCATAGTAACACAAAAAATATTAAAATATTTTTTAGGTTTTACTAACAACATTATTTATTTATTATTAAAGTTTATAATTTATAACTTATTTATAACATAAAAATAATTTTGTACAATTCATAAAAAGGAATTTAACAAAATGGAAGATCAATTATTACCATTCTATTTTCAATCACTATATGAAAATTTTGTATTAATTTTTTAAGAGTTTGTCTAGAAAATCATCATTAGCTAAAATAAAATCATATAATTATCCCTAAAATTCCAAGGACAAAATAATACATAATTGTCTGACAATATTACCATATGATTTAAAAATTCAACCTTACTTTCAAATATTTTTTATATCTAAAGAAAAACTCAATACTAATCACAATAAGTGGAATTTTAAATAAGTGCAAATTTTCTTCGATAGATTCACAATAATATTTAGATAAATAGATAAACGAAGGAAGAACATATACTCAACAATTAGATATTGGAAATCAATACTCTTCTACAATGTCATCCTAAATAGAACTTGGAAACTCTTCCTGAGATTTATCATATGGGAAGTTTGGAAGGAAAACAACAATATGTGGATCTAGACATTATCTGATAATTAAATAGAACTTGGAAACTCTTCCTGAGGTTTATCATATGGGAAGTTTGGAAGGAAAACAACAATATGTGGATCTAAACATTATCTGATAATTAAATAGAACTTGGAAACTCTTCCTGAGATTTATCATATGGGAAGTTTGGAAGGAAAACAACAATATGTGGATCTAGACATTATCTGATAATTAATCATAAGGAAAATAAGTGAATCCATCCTAATCACTCCATGGAAAAATCAATATCAGAAATGCTCCTAAAAGGAGTCCAACATATTGAAACTGTTCATAATACTATAATCTACTACCACTGTTAATCACCATTCCATCCCACATAATAATAATTCAAGTCTAAACAAATCTCCCCACCATTAGGGATTCCCGAAACAGAACTTTGATGGAACATATAAAGGAAATTTTCATGGAACATATAAACGAAACTCGTGTCGTGGTAGCTATGGAGGAGTCTTCACAAATGAGAAGAGTCAAATTGTTCTTGTATATGGAGGAGTGATTATCAATGATCAAGATCACAACAAAACTCCACGCTATTGAGAAATTTTTTATTATAGCCAATGGACTAAATATCCAAAGGATTTCAAAATATGGGGTCTCTTAAATCATTATTACAATGATAATAAATATCCAAAATTGTTTAACTCTAGTGAAAGTTACAAAGAGATGGAGGCTCATACTAAGTTTAGAGAGAATAGAAAGAAAGAGATGGAGGCTCATACTAAGTTTAGAGAGAATAGAAAGACAATTCGCTACAATTATAACCTTCATTCTTATTGATGCCTTAAGAAATGGAAATAAATTAGGTGATAATTTCATCAATGCATGACTAAAATACAGTTCGAAATTTTTGGACATCAACTAAAATTGACCCTTCCCAAATAAGCTAAGGGATGCTTGCCAAGAAATAACTGATCAAGACCATATTCCCCACAAAGAGTGTGCATAATGGTCCACTATCCTGTGCATGGGATAAGTACAACAGGCCTAAAAGAACAAGCTAGGTTGTCTGCCAACTTGTAGTTTGCATGGTCCCCTATACAAAAATGTTTGGAAATCATCCGAACATGCCTATGGCACTTTTAAGGGATTTTATTTTCAATCATGTGAAGCTTCATAGTTGTACATATAGCTTGGATTTAAACCTATAGCGGAATTGTAAGACTCACTATGGAAAATAATGGAGAATGAAAATAAGATAATGCTAAGGGGTGGCTAGATAGGACAAAGGAATAAAGGCTCAATCATGGAAGCATGCATATAACACAGCAACCATTTATAGCAGAAAAAATAGCTGGTGTTTCTAGTTTAAAAATGTGGTTCTATGGAATCTCTTAGGAATGTAGGATTGGAAATATTTATTTGCCAAAAACTCTTCATATGGATAAATTCACTCCTACAAAAACTCATAGGAATATTTTCGTCTATAGTTTTGGTCTTATCATCATTGTGATTTAGAATTCTACTTCAATTTTGGAAATCCTCCTTGTTGGATTGAATTTGGAATTTCATTCTTATGGACTTCGTTTTCTTTAACTCTTCCCTAAAAATGATGATTTTGGGGGCCTTATTTTTCTCATCGAGGTGAATTATGATCCCTCCCTTCTTTTATCTCTCTTTTTGTGTCTCCTCCCATGTGTCATAGGTCTCATCTCTATATGTTTACCTCTCGAATTTTTCATATTTTTATTCTCATCCTTTTCTTTAACTCATTATATGGACTACGTTTGAAATTCTCCACTTTATTTACCCTTTTCTAGCCTCTCATTTGGTTCCCCCTCTTCGTTTCATTTGTTTTACTATGACTAGACATTAGCTATGAAATCCTTCACACAATGACATATGAGGGAATCTTGGTCTCTCCATTCCTTCTAAGTTTAGTCTTTCTTTGGTCCACCAAATAAAATTTTGGATTTATTCCTAATGTAGGGAATTACAATAAGGCTAGGACTATCTCCTAGATGAAAAATGTAAATCTGTACTAGAATATAGAGCTCCTAATATGTAGAGTCTTCACTAATAGTGTATATACAAAGCCAGAGTTGATCATATGAATGTCATAACTGCTAAGAACGTTGATGATCTCAATAGAGAAGTCACACTCATTTCCAAGAACCTAATGAACCCCAACCTTTCATCCTCTAACAATGATAGTGACCTATGGCCACTTATTCAAGATGATACTCATCTGGAATGAAACCCATACCAACAAATAATTTGCAAGAAAACAATTTTTATATTAATGCTACTAGTAGGCTTATGATTATATATATATATAGTTTTAATTTAGTCGAAACAACCAATAATTTTTTACCCTTCCTCTTAAGTTGAGTACAAGACTTTGTGCAGTGCAACCTATGAAACACTTTGACTAAAAAGAGCTCTTGAAGACATGGGAGAAAAACAAGAAAGACCAACAATCATCAAGTATGACAACCAAATTTGTATCAAACTGGAAGACAACCCAATCTATCATGCAAGATCAAAAAGCATTGAAACACAACATCATTTTCTATCACAAAAATTGTAGTCAAAAGAAATTATTATGATCTTTTATAATATAAATCATTATGTGGAAGACATATTTACTAAGAGTTTAGAAAAATGTGAGTTTATATTAGGTAAAGAAAAATTATGTATAATAAATAACTTCTTTCTCCGTGAATGCTCTAGATTGTGTAGAATTAGAATTAAAAGAATGTTCTAGATTAGGTAGAACTCATTATCTTAAATATGAATTAGTTATCGTTTAGTAAGAGTTATAATGTTATATAATGGGACACTATCATTTTCTTTGTATGAGCTTTTGGCCAAAGGCTTGATGTAACTAAAATTTTCATTCTATCTATTCATTAAATCCTTATTTTTTTTCGCGTAATATCCTTGGTAATCCTATTCTAAAATATCAATGGAAAAATAATTTAAATTGGAGTTATAAAATGTTGATACAATCAATTAATGTAGCCAACACAAATTAATTACTTTTAATGTTTAATTTGTTTCTACTTTTGAATTCATGATATAATAAATAATGCTTTACACTAAAATAAGTATCAAACAATAATCATAACCTACGAATCTACGATCATCCAAACAAAAATATTGAAACTGGCGTTAGTTATATACATATCATTCGATAAATATTAAATATCCTATATACATCAAAGATATATATATATATATATATATCATTGGACAGATATTAAATATACAATATACATCAACTTCGCAAATATTATTCACCTACTATATAATATAATGGTGTAGCATGACTAAAGCATTGTATATATGAGCATATAAGAACGTGATATAAAAATAAAAATTCAAAACGGAAAAACAAATTTAAAACGAAATTATGTTATAGAGAAACAACATACTCTTGGATCAATCGACATCTGAAAAAATATAGCGAAATGATGTGAGATGTCATATTGAGTCGACACTGAACAACAGGCGTGCATGCTAAAAGAAGTTATGAACCGGATAACGGCGTAAGCCCTTATAATTAAGTGCTAAGCATTAAACTCTCAGAACGAACGATATAAAAATAAAAATGGAAATAAAGAAAAACATATTTAAAATGGAATTATGTTAGAGGGAAACGACACCCTCTTAGATCAATCAACATCAGTAAAATTATAGCGAAATGAAGTGAGATTTTATATTGACTCGACATTTAACAGCAAACATGCATGGTAAAAGAAGTTATGAACAAGGTAACTGCCTACGCCGTTATAATTATGTGTTAAGCATCAAACTCGAGGAGAATTGACGGACATGTTGCGAGTAATGAGCCTTGTGCATAATGATAGACTATGGTTCCCAAGTAAGTTACACCTTATACCAAATACACCCATGACATAATATTATTTATTAATTTTAGTTTTAAGGTGAAGACTTGCTTTGAAACTAAATATATATATGATATTTGAGATTTTATTTATTTGTTTGTATGGTTTTATATATATATGTGTGTGGGGGTTTAGGTTCATTTAATATCGGATCTATTAATATTGGATTTATTATGGTCAAGAGAATCTCTTGAGGTGTAAATTTTCTTTTTGGTGTATAGAACTTGAGAAAAAGTTTACACAGTGAGGAATTTGATCTCTCTCGACATTTGACAAACCTGGTGCTAGATGGATCTCAAACCCGGTGCTAGATGGATCTAAGCTCGTTCCACTTGAGGGAAACAATGTCACATTTTTAGATTATCATTATTATGTATATGTTTGAGATAAAATTCAAAATTCACATTATTTTTCTTTGCTTGACAGGATTATTTCATTCTCTTCTTTATTTTGGTCTGTGTTGCTTTCCATGAATGATTTGTACATCTGTGTTTTGATGCTTTGTGTGGTTTGTGTATTTATATGTTTGGATTTGGATGGTAATGTTTGTGAATGTTACAATTGTTGTATTATACCTTTATATGTGTATGTAATTGTTTATTAGTAATTAGTTGGTGATGAAGAAGGGAGGAAATCCCATCAATAGTTTGCATGATGATTGATATTGCACATCTATTTCATTTAATATTAGGTATCACAACTTTTGAAAACTAATTAATTCTAAATGGTGTACCTCAAAATATTACAAAATACATCTTGAAGAGTAGTTGTAATAATTTACTGTGTCAAGATTACTGTTGAAATAATTTATTCCTTTGCTAATGTTTGAAATAATTTATTTCCTTCAATGATATTTTCATGATTTTTTTTTTATTATCTATAGCCTATTTTGTAAAGTCAAGAAATTTTTTATTTTTGAAATTTTTTAATGAGTAATGAGATTTATAAAATATTTACATTATTTTTTTCTCTAAAGAATTATCACATCTTCTTCAATAATATTTTGATTTGTTTTGATGTTTACAAATATAAAATTTCCACTTATAAATATTTTGAATACATTCTTGTATGCAATTACTCTATTACTAACATTGAATATATGTAATTAATTGGTGATGAAATAGAGGACGATCTTGTCAAGGATTAATTTTCACTTTGCAAGAAGATTGATTCTGCACATTTTTTCATTTTAATTCTAGGTATCAAACTTTTCACAGCTAATTATTTCTTAATAGTGTCCCTATACATATTCTTAAATATATCTTGAATTTATTTATTTATAATCTACAGGCTCAAGATTAACAACATCTAATGCAAACAATCAAATAGGATTAGGAAACAACATCTACACTTAAATCGATGCATCTAATGTAAGCAAGAAAATGAGATTAGAAATCAACATCAACACTGAAATCAATGCAACTAGTTAAAGCAATCAAATATGATTGGAAATCCACATCAACAATAAAATCCATGCATCTAGTGCAAGCAATCAAATAGGATTACAAAGTCACATTTACATTGAAATCCATGCATCTGGTGCAAGCAATTAAATATAATTAGAAATCAACATATACACTAAAATCAATGCATCTATTGCAAAAAATCAAATACTATTAGAAATCATCATGAAGCCAATGCATCTAGCGTAAGAAATATTCTTCCCTCTCTCCCCTATCCATCTAAACTTGAGAAATATTTTTAATAATTTCCAGTCTCAAGATTAACAACATCTAATCCATATAATGCGGGCAATCTAATAGGATTAGAAAACAACATCTACACTGAAATCAATGCATATAATGCAAACAATCATATAAGAATAGAAACTAACATCTACACTGAAATCAATACATCTAGTGCAATCAATCAAATATAATTAGAAATCAACATTTACACCAAAATAAATGCATCTAGTACAAGTAATGTAATAAGATTAAAAATCACCATTTACATTAAAATTAAGGCATCTAGAGTAGGCAATCATATAATATTGGAAATCATATAAATTGAAATCAATGCATCTAGTGAACCAATCAAATATAATTAGAAATAAACATCTACACTAAAATCAGTGCATCTAGTGCAAGAAGGCAAATATGATTAGAAATATAATCTCACTAAATCAATGCTGTAGTACAAGAAATATTACTCTCTCTCTCTTCTCTCTCTCTCTCTCTATATATATAATTATATATATTATATATCATAGTATATAATATATATATATATATATTATATATATATATTTATATATTATATCCTTCTTGTCTCTATATCTCACCCCTCAAAAATACACATACTCTCTCTCCTTATCTATCTATATCTCTCCCTCCCTCTCTCTATCTCTCTCTTCACCTCCCATCTATACATCTCTCTCCCTCTACCTCTCCTTTGTCTCTCTATTCACCCCAAAACATACACACTTTTTATCCATTTCTATAAATCCATCCCTCCCTCTTCCTCAAACTCTTTCTTCCCCTTTACTCTCTCTCTCCCTTCTATCTCTCTTCCCTCCTTCTCTCCTCTGTCCCCCTCTCTATCTCCCTTATCACTCCCTCTCTCCCTCTCCACCTCTCTCTCTATGTATTTTTTATTACCTCTCTTTCTCCTTCCCTCCAACTCCCTCCCGCTCTCTTCCTCTCTCTCACATTCCTTCTCTCTTCCCTCCTCTCTCTTGCTTTCTCTCTCACCTTCCTCATATATCTCCCCCCTTCTCTTTCTACTCAGCCTCCAACTTTGTCACTATTTACCTCCCTCTCTCCTCTCTCCTTCTCTTCACCCTTCCTTCCATCTCTCCTTCTTTGTCTCTCTATCACAACCAAAAACATACACACTCTATCTCCATCTCTCCCTTGTCACTCTCTCTCCCTCTCTCAAATTTTCTCTCTCGATGTCCTTCTTCTTCACTCCCTCTCTCCCCCTCCAACTCCATCTCCCCGTTCCTATCTCTCTATCCTTTCCTCTCTCCTTTTGTCTCCTACCTCCCTCTCTCTCCCCCCATCTCTCTCTCGTTCTCTCTCTTCTATACAATCTTGTCCCTCTCTCCCCATCTCTCTCTGGTTCTCTCTCTTCTATACAATCTTGACCCTCTCTCCCCATCTCTCCCCTCTTCATCTTTTTGTCTCCCTCTCTATCTCTCAATCCTCTATTTCTCTTCATTCCTCCTCCCCCCTCTCCTTCATTTTATGTCCATCTCTCCTTTGTCTCTCCCTCTATCTCTCCACCTCTATTACTTTATATCTTTGTTCTTCCCTCCATATATATATATATATGTGTGTGTGTGTGTGTGTGTGTGTAAGTAAAGTTATATATGATGATATATTAAATATACTATAATATTAAAAATTGAATATCGCATTGAATTTAATATTGTATTAATCCAAAGTTATTAAATTTAATAATATTAATATTAGATTTAATAATGTGTTTATGGCATGATAACAAAATTTCTAATAAAAGCACATCAACTTGATATTGTAAAATATTAGAACTTTGATGTGGAAATATTTATGTCACTTTAATATATCCATAAGATATGGTTTTTTGTTTGTGTTGATTTAACTTTTTTTCTTTGATTTAAGAGATGGTCTAGCTTTAGTCAATATGAGTAAATATGTT